>JAHPZR010051132.1:2500-10000 GCA_019787425.1 Platygyra sinensis | reverse complement strand
AGAAAGAACTCAGTCCAACAAGACGATCGTAAGCTTGAGAGATAATAAAGAAAGTTGTTGATTTTTCTCACCGTATTTCGCTTGCTTTTATAGTGACTTGATTTAGTATTGCTAAAAGAACTACCATGGTTAACGTATGCCCATAATTTGGGTATATGGTAACCATTGTGATATATAAGAAAGAACTTCTTCCAACAAGAGGATCGTAAGCTTGAGAGAGAATAAAGAAAGTTGTTGATTTATGTCACTGTAGTTCGCTTGTTTATGTATTGACTAGTGTTGTTACGAAACATCATGGTTAACGTATGCCCATAATTTGGGTATATGGTAACCATTGTGATATTTAAGAACTTCTTCCAACAAGCATTGCATACGCTTTCCAGAAATTTAAGACATTTGTTGATTTATCTCGTTGTAGGGATCGTCGTAGTTCGCTTTTTTGTCAGTGACTCGATTAAGTAGTGCTAAAAAACTTACCATGGTTAACGTATGCCCATAATTTGGGGATATGGCAACCATTGTGACATATAAGCACTTCTCACAACAAGCACATTAAATAGTAAGCTTGAGAGAGAATGAAGAAAGTTGTTGATTTATCTCACCGTAGTTCGCTTGTTTATGTATACCATGTAATAACATGGTTAAGGTATGCCCATAATTTGGGTATATGATAACATCATGTTATTTGGGAACTTCTTCCAACAAGCATTGCATACGCTTCCCTTAATTAAAAACATTTGTTTATGTATCTCGTCGTAGTTGTCGCTGTAGTTTGCTTGTTTATGTAGTGACTAGACTTATTGTTACAAAATACCATGGTTAACGTGTGCCCGTAATTTGGGTATATGGTAACCATTGTGATATTTTTTAAACAACTTCTTGCAACAGGCGTTTCCTAGGTTCTTTGCACATATTTCAATAATTTCACCGTTAAACGTAGTTAGCATTTCTTGTTGAATACGGTACTTACCTCAAATACTTTAGCCTTGTGATTTACGCATCTCTAGAATATTGTACCACGTGCTAGCCTGTAGTGCACTTATCAATGTTAAGCTGCAGGGGCAGGGGGGGGGGGGGCATAGGCGGGGTATTTGACGTAAGACGTCTACCCGTGGAAGAGGCTTTGGATCATTGCGGCCTGTGGGTCGGGACATTTGACTTTAACCGTTAGTGGGGAATTTGTACTCTTTTGAACCATGATAACATCTCCGGGGTTGGGCATTTGAACAGAAAAAAACGAAGCGAGGTCAAATCCTCCGGCTATGCCCGGCCTCCCCCCAAACCCCCCCCCCCCCCCCTGCGGCTTAAGATTGACAGGTGCATAATGCCTTTTTAAATTACATTCATCTATTTTTTTTGCGAAGTTCGAATAATTATTTTTTCTGTTAATTGTAATTATAGCCATGGTAATAGCCCAAAAGGGGTTTCTGGTCTGAGTGTATTCTTTAGGTTGCGCAGTTCAATGACATAGACAGTGTTGTAATTTATGTACACTATTTAATCATTTGTCATCTTTCCTGAAAATAGCGATGCTTTCGGCGGGGTTCCTTACATTAATTCGGCCAGGGCTAAACCCTCGCATGGATTAGTTGTCTATTCTTTCACAAAAGGTATCCATTTATGAAGAAAAGTGCATATTCGTTGCTGCCGCCATTGGAAAATGTAAGCGTAAAACTTCACGCGCATTTACATCAGAATGCCTGTGACATAGGTCTACTTTTGAATTTAAGGTTACATTTAACCCTTATGAAGTGTTCATCCTTGCAGAACGGCCAGCTGACGGCGGGTTGCCCGGTTGATACAGGTGTAACCAACAAACGACGATAATGACAAGTTATACGAATTATACATCACCCAACAAATTGGCCTTGAAAGTTTCTCCCTCTTCAGTTAGCTGAAGGAATAGAAATAGATGACCGTCAAATGCCATGCCCAATATATTCCGTCCCATACTATGGTACATCTTACTGAAATCGTGATTGTTCAATAGAGGCGAAGACAACAGAAAATAATTCGTTGGGACCTCCGAAAACGTGTCCTGGACCGCTCAATGTACTGGTGGCCGCTTAACACAGGACTGTTTAAGGCGGGGGTAAACCTGAATAGGAGTGAAATTTGAAGTTATATTAAAAAGGAATGGTTAGGATTAAAATGGATTGGAAACACTACCAGACAGTTGACCACCCCAAATGAGAGCCCCAGGTTGGTAGGGAACTGTTTGGTATCCGTCTACTAATTCTTCACTACAAATTTCAATTTTCAAAATCCATCAAATCTTCAATATTTCGTATTTTTCTCAATTTAACCTATTCTTTGAGAAAAATATCTCTTTCCCAAAATGTCCAAAAATCACGCAAAAATTTACACAAAACCGCCAAACGGTAGTTATGAGAATAAGCAGAGAGAATTAGCGTTGCTTAAAACGTGACGAGATATTGGCAGAAAGGCCGTGTTAAGCGATGTCATAACAGCCTTCAGGTGTACCCCCGCCTTAAATCAATCATAGGAAACAACTTCCGGGACTTTGGTAAGTACAGTACCGCCAAAATTAGGGTGGCCAACGGATTCGCCGCGAAAGCTTCTCATGACAGACACATGAGTCAGAACATGATGTCCTGAATTATCTGACAAGGTCTTTTTCCAACTTACCAAGATCCATATTGTTTACCATATTTTCCATTACATTTATTTTAACCTAAATTAAACACTCAATTACAAACAATGCAAAAACGGTGAACTGTGAAGCGATAAATCAAGAACTTATATTCTTTTCCATCGAACGTATAGGTGCTATGTACTTTCTTCCGAGAACAACTTGTATAATATAGTTGCCATATGAATTTGGGCATCAGTAATCACCCTTATCATTGGACAAAACCGTGAACTGATCGAGTTATGGTTGCCGTATCGCAAGCGTCATGTGCAATGCTTGTTGGAACAAGTTCCCAAATGTCATAATGGTTACGATTACTCAACTTATGGGCATACGTTAACTTATCTTATGGTGACCATGGTATTTTGTAACAATAAAAATAGCCAATACATAAACAAGCGAACTACGGTGAGACTATAAATCAACAACGTTCTTTATTCTCTCTCAAGCTTACTATTTAATGTGCTTGTTGCTAGCCTGAATTTCAGCCGTCTCCTCCTCTCGCTAAGTCTCGGGAGAGAGACGACGTCTCTCTCCCGAGACTTAGCGAGAGGAGGAGACGGCTGAAATTCAGGCTAGCTTGTTGCGAGAAGTGCGTATATATCACAATAGTTACCATATACCCAAATTATGGGCATACGTTAACCATGGTAGTTTTTTTTTAGCAATACTAAGTCGAGTCACTACATAAACAAGCGAATTTCGGCGATCCCTACAACGAGATAAATCAACAAATGTCTTTAATTTCTAGAAAGCGTATGCAATGCTTGTTGGAAGAAGTTCTTAATATCACATTCAAAAACTCATTAATAATTCATGAGCCTGAAAGCCTATCAAAACTTCAATAAAGCGTCACGTGAATGAGCTTTATATCTGATAAAACACTCCTCGTTAGTATTCTTTATACAGCTGTTTCAATTAAGGTTGTCAGTTACGAACGTGGAAAAGCTTACGCGACAATGTCGAAAGTTATTATGGGTAATGGTGCTTTTACGGTTGTTTGATTGAACCTCAAGGTGTTTCAGTGTGTGGAAAGGAAAAAGCACAAACACGTGTATTCGTTCTTTCTCGTTCCTTGTCACTGAATCACTTTGAAACTCGATCAAGTCAAGTCTAACTCTTACTTCCCATAATACCAATCGGCATTGTCGCGTACGCTTTTACACTTTTGTACGATAACCTTTATTGAAACAGCTGTATAAAGAATACTGATCAATCAATCAATCAATCAAAGACTTTATTTTACTTCGAATTAGTTGATAGCAAATTGCTAATATCTCCGATAAGATAAGGCATATCTTGTTTTTCTTGTATGCAAATATCTTCCCCTCACAATTTGAACCTTTGTTCGGACTCCCAAGACACACGCTTTTTGTGGAATGTTTTTGAAGCCGTTCAAAAAAACTCGCAGCACGTGTTTTATCGGGTCTAAAACCACTCGGCTGCGCCTCGTGGTTTTAAACCCGATAAAACACTTCTGCTCGTTTTTTAAACATTACATGGTTACCATACACTCAAATTATGGGCATACGTTAACCATGGTATTTCTTTTAGCAACACTAAATCGAGTCACTACAGTACATAAACGAGCCGAACTACGGAGGATCGCCACAACGAGATAAATCACAAATGTCGGAAGCGTATGCAATGCTTGTTCGAAGTTCCCAAATATCATAATGGTTACCATATACCCAAATTATGGGCATACGTTAATCATGGTATTTTTTTAAGGTTTACTTAATCAAGTCACTACATAAGCAAGCGAACTACGGCGAGAAAAATCAATAACTTTCTTTATTCTCTCTCAAGCTTATATGCTTGTTGGAAGAAGCTCTTTCTTATATATCACAATGGTTACCATATACTCAAATTATGGGGAAATGTTAACCATGGTGTTTTGGTTAACAAAATATGGCCAGTGCATATAGAAGCAAAGGACGCCAAGAAACATCAACAAATTTCACTAACTTCTTTCAAACGTACTCACGTTTGTTTCAATGTAAGAGGTGCTTATATACCATTGTGGTTACCATAAACCCCAATTGTGGGCACATGTTAACCTTGGTATTTTGGTCAACTACATGTTAACTACAACAAGAAACACCAAAAATTTCATTACTTTCTTACAAACTTAGACAAGTCTTTTGTTGAAAGAAGAGCTTCTATACTATCACGGTTACAGGATACTCATGGCATTTCAGAAAAAAAGATAGTCCATACAGAAATAAGCAAACTACAACAAGATAAAGTAACAAATTGCTTTATTTGCTGTCAAGCTTATCCGATACCTGTTGCAATAAGTGTTTATATCACATAGTTGTTGCCACATACCCAACTTAGGGCAAATGTTAGGATAAATAAACAAACGGAAAGGGTTTACTGGTTGCATTACTTGTATTACTCGTACTTATAGTTTCAACTGAGAACTGTCCATTTAAATAATAATAATAATAATAATAATAATAATAATAATAATAATAATAACAATAATAATAATAATAACTTTTTTTAGCTTTGTAAAAAGTCGCTGTAAAGGTTTATAATGCTAATGGAAGTAGTACTAGTCTCTTTCGCAGCCGTTCTTAGGGTTGTCACGCAGCAATCCTCCCCACTAATGGGGTTAGTGGGAGGATCATTGCGTGACGACCCTAATAATGGCTGCGAAGGAGACTATAGTAGTACAGGAGTCCTTTAGTAGAAATAATTATAATGAATGAAATTTTGGTTTTACATTTTTATCAGTATTTATCCTTGTAAATGGTCAATGGTGTTGTTATTCATATTGATATTCTTAAATAAAGTTTTCCCGTTGTGAATTATAATTATAATAACAACAATAATCTTTGTTTAAACCAGAAGTGTAGAAGTGCTGCCGCTTGTGGGGTCATGTATAAAAGAAAATGAAACAAAAGAAACATCAAAAATATAAGAAATAATTTTAAATTGTTCATAAAAAAGTTCCTGATTTCCGGGTTTTGCTAAAAGCATGCCCGCAGCCCGCCACGGACTGCGATAGCCCAGCGGCCTGGGGCCTGGTAGCCCAGTCCTGATTTTCAACAGTTTTTTTGTCCAGCGGTAAATCCACGCGCATGCACAGATCTGCATTGGGTTTCAGCGTGCAAAATGGACGATAGCGAGTTCAGTTCAGTGCCATTTTGATAATCATTTCAGTCCTTTTCGATCCTTTCTTTCGTTGCTTGTTGCTGAGTGGAAAACGTTGTCATAGTCTGTTTATTCGTCTTTGTACAGAACCTGATAGGGAGGATGTACATTCTCAAATGATGTAAGTTATTTTCAAATGGCAGTTTGAGATTGAAAATGTCGTAAGCTAAATAAATATATGTTATTTGCCGGCTGGGAGGTCCGTATAGTGAAAAACTGTGACCGAGGTCTTGAAATTGCTGCCCGAGGCCGCAGGCCGAGGGCAGCATTTTCAAGCCCGAGGTCACAGTTTTTCACTATACGAACCGACCCTAAGCCGGCAAATAACTTATTTATTTTTTTCCTGCGATAATTTGGCTTACAATTGGGTTTACACAACTTTGTCATTGAATTGGTTTATGTGCCGTCTACAAACCATCGTAAAAAATCTAACGAACGAACGAGCGAGCGAGTAAACTGAGACACTACCCAAAGAAAGATGTATCAACAGATTTATTTTGAATTGCTTTATGTTAGTTGCATCTAATTCACCAGTTAAGTTCTGCAAAAGTGTTTTCCCGATAGTGAAATTTCGCGCAAAGTCTGACTGAAGTTGCACTACAAGCACAATTTCTATCAGGCGTTGCGAATCACCCGAAATCAGACCTTTTTACCGTAAATTGAGTAGCAGAAAGCGAGGAAATTCGTTAAGTATATTCTACAGAATTTCTCTTAAATACAGCAACTACCAGAGAGGCTAAACTCGACTGCATTTGACTTCTTTTAGCTTAAAATTGTGCGGTGAAAAACACAGATTTACGCGCCATTACAACGCCGAGCTACAACCAACCACACAAACTCTCAGAGCTACAAAATACTCAATTGAATCTACTTACAGTGACCTTCCTTGCTATTTAAAAGTGAGCAGAGGTAAACTTCCGTTGATTATTAATCATCCATGGAAGTGTAAAAAGGGAAAAAAACGACGATTACCGCTAGTTCATTCACGAAACCTAGCTGAACATGACAATTTCACCCGCGCTGTTTCCCGCCGTTACCGTGACCGTGGTCAGAGATAGGAAAATCCGGACCGCGCTAAGAACCAATCAGATTGCAGGATTCGTTACTGTGCCCTCTTGGAAAAAAATGATGACATATATGAACTGCGAATTGTCACTGAGTTGCGTTTGTCAGTTTATCAGGCAATTACATTGTCACTTTGTAATCAGATGATTTTGCGGTAACTCTGTGCAATGGCAGGCAACAGTTACAAAAGGTTTTGTAAGGCGGTCGATTTGCATTTGCATGCTTTCTTTGTGTAACTCTGAAACAGAAACAAGGATTCAAATGATTAATTGGTGAACAAATTCAAAGTCACTGTCGTCCATTTTGCATGCTGAAACCCAATGTAGATCTGTTCATGCGCTTGGATTTACCGCTGGACAAAAAAAACTGTTGAAAATCAGGACTGGGCCACCGGGCCTCCAGGCCGCCACGTTGTGGCGAGTCGCGGGCCGTCAGCTGTTGGGCCATGGCGGGCCGCCGCGGGCCGCTGGACCACGAGCCTGATTTTATTTCCGGGTTTATATTTGACGCGAAGGTTAAACTTGGGCAACGAGTTTAACAGCCAATTGCAATTTGCCAGCACCAAAACCAAGGATTCATAACATTTCATGTTCTGGTGCAATTACAAAGAGTTTGCGTTA
>JAHPZR010051129.1:17500-36270 GCA_019787425.1 Platygyra sinensis | reverse complement strand
TGGGAGTGCTCCTGATCCTAATAATTGAGAAAATTAAAAATAGTTTCAAGATTTCGTACACAAAGATGCAATCCATAAATTATTGATTAATGTTTGCACCAGATTCATTTTTTGCAGGTATTAGCTAAATTTAATTTTTTGGCAGACTGAAATGTTTTTACTATAGATGAATAACGTTGTTGTGTAATTTTTTCTTGATTTAATATGCACTTTGTTTTTGCACAAAGAAGGTTTTAAGCTTTGATATGTAGGTTTGTTCAGGAAGGTGTGTATGTCGCCCAGGGTTCATATGGGACATGGAAAACCTGTAAAGCCCTGGAATAATATAATTCTTTTTCCAGGCCTGGAAAGTGATGAATTTGAATAGGCCACATTCGATATATCAGTATTCAAGCATGGCTCCGTGGCTTTCGGGTCAAAATTGCAAATTTTTCAAGTTTCTTTTGTCTCTCAATTCCCAAAAGAGACTTGGATAACAAAGAAAACAACACCAAATATAGAAGTTTGACTTGAAAGCCTTGGAGCCATGTTAGAGTATTGATATATCGAACGTGGCCTATTGTGGGTCATGGCAAGTCATACAGTGTAGAAAAGCTGATTTATGTGAGAACAAAAAGGCAAAAGGATCAAAATTGACAAAACTAACAGACAAATTTGAAACCAGGAGGTCATGGAAAGTTGAGGAATTTTACAAGCTCAAAAGATTATAAACCATGTCACCATTTGGGCCATTTTTCTATGTGTTGTTTGTAAGATCGAACTTACTGTACTTTTGTCCGACTGGAATGTTTTGACATGCCCCTGGATAAATAAATACATTAAAAAAAACAAAAAAAAAACATTGTTCTGTAATTTTTTGGTTGAATTGTATACTTTGTGTTTGAGAAATATCATAATGTGATAATGTGTGCAACCTGACTTGTTTCTGTGTTGCAGGCTTTATACTTCTATCAGATTGATGGGAGAGGTCCATGTTTAGCATTTGAAGGTATTGTACAGCAAGGTCTCCTCAAGGGAAGCAGCTAAGAAAAAACTAAGCTGACTTCTTTACAAGCTCAGTTTAGCTTTTAACTGACCTTTCAAGTCATGGTCGCCCCAAGTCTTTGTATTCTGCATGCCTTTGGGGACATTTCAGCTGGTGATAAGCTCATTGTCAGCCAGAGAAACTGACCAACAGTAGGTTCTTAGCAACATTGATCTCTGGCCTCTCCTCAAGTTTTTTTATGAAACACAAGAGACCATGTTTGACCACATTTCCAAACACCAAGAAAAGAGTTGAAATTACGACATGGAGCGGAGTGTTTTTGACAAACTTTGACCACAGGTGTTTGGAAATGTGGTGAAACACTGTCTTTAGTGTTTGATTATTGTACTGTATACCAAACACAAGAGACGGTGTTTCATTAGGGCTGGTGCATGATATACCAAGTGAATAGCAAGTCACGAGTTACGTCACAAAGAAAAACAATGATGATTCCTATCCCTTACACAATAACACAATAGACTTCACACAAAAGAACGAGACAATAGTGCATATGTTGACTTGGTATATCGAGCATCACCCTTCAATAGGATATCCATACACCGAGAAGAGAGTTGAAAATACAACGCACAGCGGAGTATTTTTGACGGAATTCAAGGTGTTTGGATAGCTGATGAAACACTGTCTCGAGAAAATGGAGAATTAAAATTGTCAAAATCTATGCTAATTGAGACCGGGTATCCAAACTTCCTTCACGGTTGTGATTTTCTTTATTTTAACGTGATGAATCATGAATGAATTTGAGAAACATCTTCCCCTTCGAAACTAAACCTAAGGTGAAAACAGATTGATAGAAATGAAAATTAGCTAATTTACACCAGACATCCAAAACACTGTTACCATCATGACTTTTTTTTGTTTAAACTCGATGAATTATTGCGTCTGAGAAGATTTAGTTCTGAATGTGCTACTCTGATTGTCTTGAGCTAAAGATTATCATTATAATGGTGCAACTTCAACCTTGATTACATACATGTACTAAGTAATATTATTTCTAAGCTGAACATCCTAAAATTTACACGTACTTGTAAATTATAAATAATTTACATGCAGTTCTCTGTTCGAAGCATACACATAACCATTTGCACCAAAGTTACATTTATCAGTTCTGCATTATTGTGACAAAATTATTTGAAGGCTTCGGTGGAAAAAGGCGTTAGGTTTTTTACTGAAAAGTGAACTTTGTCGAAAACGCTCCAAATTTCGCATGCAGTTTTGTTTCCGTGTGTCAAACAATGTTCTGCATGTTTTTTCCCTGAAGTTTGCTTCCTTTTTGAGATATTACGTATGCAAAAAAAACACATTTTTCCAAGGGCATCCTCTGGGGACCTTTTGTTGAATGGAAAACAAAAGAAACCTTTTGTTTCGCTAAGCGATCAACTCACTATAATACCTTAAGCTCTTACTACTGCTTCGTTAGCACAAGCGGATGAGGCGCTGAACGGGCCAGATTCGAATTTGTTTTGCCGTGACACCGGTTCGACACGAGGTCGCTCAATTTTTTTTTTTCGCTCTGTTCCTTTTCTTTTTTCAAAAATGAAGATATCTATTTTAAAAAAAATGCGTATACAGCGGGAATCTGGAGAGATTTTTTCATACAGCTTATTGTGACGTGAGACAACACGTGAATTTCGATCGAGCGTCAAAGCAAAGAGAAGTGATGCATGATGCAGTACAGCTCTTTCGACTAATATCTTAAGCATTGTTTTTAAGTACCTTGTAGCCTGCCTGGTGGTTGATAGGCATCATAAAGCCTGATAACCCGTAAGTCACCAGCATGTTTTAAAGAAGCAAAACGTGTTCTGTAACTTCCAACGCAACTGATATCAGCGGCAAGTCAGTTATCAGCGTTCGAAGTCAGGTCGATCCAGGCAGCAAAGTCCAAGAGCAGTTCTTGCCCAAGAATAAAACCCTGTCGTGAGTTGTGGCCCATTTGCCAAACGTTGCTAGCTTCAAAGTTTGGAAAATGAGAACTGCTTTTAGACTTATAAAATTTTTCTTGCATCATCCTCCATGTTTACCCGCGCACAAGGTGTAACAGAACCTTCCCGGCATGCATTTCGATCACGTTCGGCAAGACAAGGCAAGACAAGCCAAGACAAGACAAGACAAGACAAGACTCCGTAAATCACAATAATATTTAACTAATTACAGAGCGTGTTTTTTTCCTTTTTTATTCCAACATAATAATGGCCAACAAGAAGCGATCGATTGATTCAAAACATAGATCTGTGATCCAGGTTGCGTTGATTTTACTTCAAATCGGCATGATTTGTAGTGTTTTAAACTTCTGGGATCAGGGGCCATGCAGATGTAAGGAGAGAGACCTGTACGTTGCACAGAAGGGTTAATCTGTTAATCTGTCAGCCCTACATTTTTAAGCTTATACGTTGCAGGCAGTTAAAATATAATAGAGATAGTTGCTGTGACGCTTTAAAGTGAAATCAACATTTTAACCTATTTAGGCCCGAAATCGACGTTTTCGAGTTTACGTGCTGGGTGAAATGAACAGCTTGCTGGATTTGAAGTGAAATCAACATCCTTGCCGTCATGCCTTAACGCGAAATCGCGTAAAGTGAACTGGCTGTAATTTGAGTGAAATTAACGTCTTTGCGGTCGCGTGATAACGTGAAATCACAATTTTAACGGTTTTAAAAACCTGAAATCAACATTTTTTAAGGTTACATCTTGATTGTTCTCCTTGGCCTAACACTGCACTAACCCTAACGCGTCCTGACCTTAACTCTAACGTTATCCGAAGCGCTAACCCTAACAATGAAGCGCTAGCGCTAACCCTCGGCAATAACCCTCACCCTTCAACGCTAACCCTAGTTTCAAGCGGTAACACTAAACGTTAACTCTAAGCCTAACCTTGTTCCGTAACCCTAGTTTCAAGCGGTAACCCTAGTTTCAAGCGGTAGCCCTAAGCGTTAACTCTAAGCCTAACCTTGTTCCGTAACCCTAGTTTCAAGCGGTAACCCTATTTGAAGCGTAACCCTAGTTTCAAGCGGTAGCCCTAAGCGTTAACTCTAAGCCTAATCTTGTTCCGTAACCCTAGTTTCAAGCGGTAACCCTAGTTTCAAGCCGTAGCCCTAAGCGTTAACTCTAAGCCTAACCTTGTTCCGTAACCCTTCAACGCTAGCCCTAGTTTCGAGCGGTAACCCTAACCCTAAGTAAAACCCTAAGGGTTTAAGTCCTTGCGGTGGCGTGATAATGTGAAATCAAAATTTTAAGTCTCTGTAAATGACCTGATATCAACATTGTCTAGCTTGCGCATTGCGGGAAATTAACATCTGGCTGTAATTTGAGTGAACCGAACGTCTTTGCGGTCGCACGTTAACGAAAAGTTTTAACGGTTTTAAGCTGACATCAACACTTTTTGAGGTTACACGTTGCAAAAGATCAATATTTTGCTGGATTTTAAGTGAAATTACCGTCTTTGCGGTCACATGCTGACGTGACAACAAATACAGGGTCTTTTGCATACGTAATATCTCGAAAACGAAACAAACTTCAGCAAAAAAACATGCAGAACATTGTCTAACGCACCTAAACAAAACTGCATGCGAAATTTGGAGCGTTTTTGATAAATTTCATTTTTGAGTAAAAAACCTAACGCCCTTTTTCCACCGAAGCCTTCATTTAATATATACTTTTCTCTCAGCATAACAATTGTTTAAAAAAGTGGCATTCGCTTAATGTGCGCTATTCAAGTTATAAGATTTTGAATCATTTTGTCTTGACTACACAAAGACATAGAAGAAGTCCCCATTTTCTAGTTGGGACAAGGGCGTGGTGATAAAATGAAAAAAAGGATATACTTAACATTGACTAACTACAGATAGATTGGTAATAGCGAAGAATAGTTCCAAAATATACTGTCGGCCGTCTGTCGGCCGTCTGTCGGCCGACTGTTGGCCGTCTGTCGGCTGACTGTGGGCCAACTGTCGGCCGACTGTTGGCCAACAGTTGGCCAACAGTCGGCCAATTATGAAGATCGTACATGTATTGAATAAATCAAAACACATAATAATGGGAACAATGGTAATTTTTTTCAAAACAAATTACATGTAAAACATGTATAAAAAAGTTTTTTTTATCAAAATTAGATTTTGAGTTATTTGTGCTTTCATAGGTGAAAAGCAGATGGTAACATGGTGGCGTGGTTATCTGGTAGTCGTCAGTAAGGACAATAAACAAATTCAGAGGCCATCAGTAGGGTACGTACAAAACTTGAATACAAAAAGTTAAAATGTTCTAAAAGACTCGATGCAAAATTTTTCAGCCTTCATGCAATGTCATACATGTAATGTCTCTGGAAGTGTATTTTCTGTCATGATGTTTATGCATCTTAAGGCCTGTGCCACTGTGAAACATTTAGGCATCAGTCCGACACCAGATATGACTTAATTTTACTTCATTTATTGTGATATGTGGAGTGATTAAAATGTTATATTATCAATGGTAATGAATATTGATGCTGAACATGTTCTCACATCTCGTTGCAGGGGAACCTCTCAACAAAGGAACGTCAATGTAGTAACTGTTTATGATATTCAAAACAAGTTTATTGGTATGAACATAATTTATTATCATAATTTACGTACATGTAGCAGTGAGAGTGTTATGTTTTGAATAGGTTGCATGCAATTTCTATTTGGCTAAGGAAACCAGAGTCTTGTGTGGTCACTTTGCTTATTGCGGCTGTTGCTTATGCAGTCTTCTAATACAGAGTTTGTGGGACAATACAAACCAGGTTTCACAAATCAACAGTGGTCAGAACTAAAGCTGGTTGCTTTATTTTTGGGAATGGTCACAATACAAAGTTGGACAGTATTACATAAACATGTAACAATCACTCCACACAAGTAAAAAAGCCAAACAAAGTACAATGTAGATTGCAACATCCCGTTACTCCCACTGTTATTTGATATTATTGAGTTTATTATTTTTTTTTCACTTTTCAGCTTTTACTGGAACTTTCCAGGGTGTCATTGATGTAATATGTGAATGGGGCAGCTTATTTGTAATCACGATGGAAAATAAGGTGATTTGAGTTCTTATTAATTTTTCTTGATCTTTGTAGTGATCGTTCTTCCTGTAATGATATGAAACGCTCTGACACCCTGCTTAGTTATTAATGGATGCTAAGCAGTGAATTGTTGGTAACTCAAATTGTGGAGATTCAGTGGCCTTATGGCACTGAACTCCTGATCGAATGGTCTGAGCGGTTTGAACCCTTTCTGGACATGGTGTTGTGGTCTTGGGCAAGACACTTAACCCTCACAGTGCCTCTCTCCACCCAAGAGTATAAATGGGTACTGGAGAATGTTAATGCTGGGGGTAACCCCGTGATAGACTGGCATCTCATCCAGGGGGGAGTAGAAATAATCCTAGTCGCTTTATGCTACAGAAACCAGGACAAGATCCAGCCTGATGAGCCACTTAGTTCATATGCAGACTTTACCTTAACCACTCACTTCTTACATGTAGATTTTTATAAAGTATGTTTTCTTTTTTTCAGATTTTTCAGCTGGAAGAGAAAGACACACAAACCAAGTTAGAAATTCTTTTCAAGAAAAATCTTTATGCAATGGCTATCAGGTATTGTGGAAGTTTATCAATTTTTTCAAGAAGTTTATAGCATCTACTGTTAATTTTTAGTAAGTTTACAACACTTCAACTCTTTTCTGTAATTACTTACTGTAAAGCCTTCAGTCAAGATAATGTTTTCTCTGACTAATTCTCAAACTTTAAGAGCATGCATTACAAAAATTGATCATTATTTTGCTGCAGATTGTCTGCCATTAACCTTAGTCAACTAATCGTTTGTCAGCCTAAGTACAGTAAAATACTGTGTACAGGTGTTCAATATGAATAACAATAAAAGTATGTATATTCTTACTAGCAATTGCACTAGTTTCAAACTCTTGAAGCATAATTGTAGGCTGTGCTCTAGAGGTGCCTTCAGTTTGGTGCCACAGGCCACTAACGTTTGCTTCTTGGCCCTTAGAAAAACTAACCTTTTCTACTATGATATTAGCTTAAGTGCTGGACACCCAGAATTTTATGGTTAGGAATCTGTAGGCTCCTTGTAATTTTTCCTAGACATACAGCCTTGATACAAACTTACTAATCAAGATTTGTTGATAAGACCCAGTATTGCACATTATGCATTGCATGCTGCAATCTCTTGGTGGCCATTTTTGTGATGTTGAAAATTCTGAGGATTAAGTTTGCTGCGAGAATAGAACTCATAAACAATAGATGCCTTACTCCAGTTAAAGCCAAAACAACAACAGAGGCGCATGAGGCATAATGACCAATACTGGGCCTTTTAGTTCCTAAACACATTGTCTCTTCCCTACTTTTTCAAGTTTGGCAAAAAGTCAGCACTATTCTGATGGACTGATTGACATTTTTACACAGTATGGTGATCACTTATACAGGTAACAAATCTGTGAAATGCTTGAATTGTTTAGTAGTTATTTGCTTGTTGGGCCATTACTGACATTTTGGAGAAAAACGTTTTGCTAAAAAATTAAAAAAAAACACATGGAATTGCATTATTGTACATTGTAGAAATGTTCATTTCTGGGCAGACATGATAAAGATTCTGGTTTCCCTCTTGATCTGGCAAAAATTGTAGGACCTGTTATGTCTGCTTCTTGAAGGAAAAAAACGGAAGTACTGTAAAATATTTTCTTGTAGTTGATATGACTTTAATTTCAATACATTTGGGATTTTGTTTCCTTCTATTGCAAGTTCCTGATGCTTAGAACTCATTAAATCCCAAATTATTAGCCATATTGCTGTTTCTTTTTAATAGAGTTGTATAGAGTTTTCCCTCATGGCTTCGAGAGTAATTAGCATTTGTTGTCATTCTTTTCAGTAAGGGGGATCATGATGGAGCAATAAAGCAATACATAAAAACCATAGGTCACCTGGAACCCTCTTACGTCATTCGCAAGGTACTGTACAATAAGCACTTAATGACTGGCTCCCCGGGAAACAGTGAATTTGTTTCCCCAAGACACTCGAGCATTGAGGTCGAGGGGAAACGATTAACTCACTGTTTCCCGCAGGGCCAGTCTGTAAGTATTTTGGCCCTGGGAACGAGGTTGAACTATGCTCCGGCTGGCTAACATATTTACCATGGTTTGAAGGAGCACGACCTGATCAAAACTTCATGTTGTTGTGACCCACGACACGCGACGCGTTTTCCTCCAGTCGTAAAACGTTTTTGAGTTGAAAGGTATACCAATATGCTTTGTACACTGCTGTACATGTAGTTAAGCTGTCTGAAAGCAATTGGTAAAAGCTCTACTTGAATAACCCAGAACTGGTCAGATAGAGCAATAAAGCAAATGAATGCAAAGAGAATTAACCAGTTTATATATACGACTGAGAAACTAACTTCATTGTGATTGACTATGGCAGCAGGCCAATTTATTATTTTATCGTAAATTCTTAATTTGCATTCTTAATTTGCACCTTAATGCAAATTAACATGTGAGTGTTCGCAGTTTTCCCAGTCATTTACATTTATTTGTAATAAATGAGTAATCATATGACAGCTCGAGCAGTTAAGGATCATGGCTGTACACGACTCCTGATACTTGTAAAGTGACTTTATGATGAAAATGATTCCAAAGAATTTATTTTTGTTTTTTGTTTTTGTTGTTTTCTAGTTCTTGGATGCTCAGAGAATTCACAATCTTACAGCATATCTACAGGTTTGTACACAGTAATCCATTGCAGCAGACCAGGTCTACTTTGACAAACTTTGGTGACCATGTTTTATCAGAAAAAAAGAACATAGAAATAAGTGTGTTTTATTGTCAGTCTGCGCGTGTAAAATCTATATCATAAAGCAAGTGAAGAAGCCTAAGCCATGTATTACACTGTGATAAAACACTTCAGACATTTGAGAACACAAGGGAAATGTAGAAAACACTCGCCTGCGGCTCGTGTTTCCTACATTTCCCTCGTGTGTAGAAAACACGAGCCGTAGGCGAGTGTTTTCTACATTTCCCCAGTGTTCTCAAATGCCCGTCGTGTTTTATCACAGTGCAATACATGACTTAGGCTTCTTTATTTGTTAAATGAACGAAAAGTGGCTTTCGGGCCCGAAAAGTTTCCAGGGTTCTCGAAAAACTAGACCCTTGTACATTTTTGTAGCATATCAGGCTCGTTCTATCTTGTCAGGGAGATTTTGACTTGACTGCCTGTTGCCACTTAACCTTAACCACGTTCACCTAATACGCTGCTGAAGCGTATTGCTAAGCCAGGAGTTTCATTAACATATTCATCAGGAGAGTAACTGGTTTTTTCACAGGCAGTCAAATCTTTTGCAAGTGAACTCCTTAAACCCATTGACTCCAGTGCCGCCCGCAACCCCCCGTGACGAGCCTTGTTCCACTTTTGACATCGTCACTTTCGACCAAAACTTGCATCACCTAGATACTCAACTTCTGTAAGAGGAAAAGATCTTTCCAGTGATAACCAGATCAGAGTCATCGGCTCAATGGAGCCTGAAATATGCACGAAAATGCTCAGAAATTTGAGTGAAAAACTTACCAGTACGCGTGGCTACTCCACGGCAAAAATTGCCCATCTCAATGATGCTTTCTCGGAAGTTTTTTAACGGGAAGCAAGCCTGGTAGAAGGTCAATCACAGTGCCCAGCAAAAAGATGGAAGGTCAAACCAGCCGGGCGACACCATTCTGGCAGCTGGTGAATTTGCTTGGTGTCAAGCCTTTAATGAAACCCTTGAAAAGGTGTATATCAGAGTGCTTTTTTTTTTTTAATCTTGTGTTAGGCTCTCCACAAACAGGGACTTGCCAATACAGACCACACTACTCTGCTTCTTAACTGTTACACCAAGCTCAAGGATGTCTCCATGCTGGATGAGTTTATCATGGTACTACTTATGCTCATTATCTCATTTCTCCCTACTGACTCCCTGACATTTCTTACAATGTTACTTTTAAGAATTTATTTTTACATCAAAAATGTTTTCCTTCATTGATAGTTTCATTTATTCTCATTACCTGTGTGCTGGACAATGTAAGGATTTTGCAAAGAAAAATTACATGTAAATCTTTCTCGGTTAGTACAGTCATTGGTTGAAGTGAGCAGCGCGTTATTTTGTTTTTTCCATTGTTATTTTAGACCGACAGAGAATTAAACTTTGACGTTGAAACTGCAATCAAGGTGGGTCTGAAATTCTGTTTACTTGGGAGGAATTAAGTTTGTTAATTTTGTCATTTTGTCACTACCGTCATTGTAGGAATTTCCTATTTTATTTAAAAAAATTTGAAACTGGTTTGCACCTTTGACATGGTGAACTTGGATCACGAGACATCACAGAATTTGACCATCTAGAAAACTGAACGAGGTTAAATTTGCACTACCGCTGAGATGTTTCAAGTGTTGAGCTGATGCTAAAGCTTAATTCTCCAGGCTCAAAATTTCCACTGGCTTACGTGCACATACCCCACCCCCTCCCCCCATTGAAAAATGTTTTCCTTCGGGTGTGGTTATACAGTTTTATCCCACCCAGGGTTTATTGTGTTTTGTTCTCAGGCAAGACACTTTAACATGTATCTCTTTTATTGCAGGTCTGTCGTCAGGCTGGCTACTTCAAGCATGCAGTGTATTTGGCAGAGAAATATGATCAACATGACCTGTAAGTGCTATACATCGGGTCCAAAAACGTCCCTCCTTTTGAATTTCACCGCATTATCATTGCATGGTTCTCTATAATATTCGTGGTTTTAACAAAGATACTCTTAACTTTAAGAGCCTTGCTCAGCTTTCCTTTGAAGCACATAATCAAAGTAAAGTTAGATATAGATTGCTTTTTCATAGCAATTTCCGACGCCTGCCGGATGTACTGCCGACAGTTGGTCAACTGTTGGCCGACAAATTGTTTTTTTTTTCCTGACGAACGGTTCCACAAATTCTATTCTAGATATCTGAAAATTCAACTTGAAGATCTCAAGGATTACCAGAGAGCTCTGTCCTACATTGGAAAACTAGAGTTTTATGAGGTACAGTTGAGCTGTAAAAAATAGCTTATGGATACCTCGACAATTTATTTAGAGGTAAGGAGCAAAATAAGAACAACTTGGTCAGTGGACTGCAAATCCAAGAACAGAGAAGCCGGTGAAAAGGGCAGGAAAAATGACGTAAACCAAATAGTCATTTTGTTGGCTTTCCTTAAAGCATGTTGCGCGAGATCCCGCAACAAATTGCAGAGTTCTGGCAACTTAAAGGAACAGTGTCACCAGAATTTTTGCTGTTTTAGGTCAATTCTGTGCTGAAATCATTCTTTTGAGGCTTTAATCATAAACAAAATGCTTCTGTAAAGCTACGACGAAGATAGTAAATGAATTTTATCAGAGAGGGCTAACCATAATAAATTTCTTGAGGATTTTTGGAACACGTAGGATCAAAATTTGAAAATATTGGCCAATCTTTTAAAGTTTCAATCCATTTATATCCATGCCATCCGTAACGATAGGCGACAGAAAACAGTTTCAGTGCCTTCAAATAGTCTTTAATAACAAAACTACATTTATTAGTTTTGGAATTCAATTGATACGATGACACCTTCTAGCTTTTTATAAAGTTGCCAAATAGCCTGACAATGCCCCTAAAAAACCTTACAAGACTGCACATTGTGATTTGAACTGGAATATAACTAAGCTCTAACTTTTTACTCTGTTTAAGGCTGAAAACAACATGAAAAAGTACGGAAAGAGTCTGGTGAATGCCGTCCCTGACGAGGCGACAAAACTACTCAAAGTGCTGTGCACGGACTACAGACCACTCCGGCCTCCTCATGAACGTGAGTTCACAGTACAATATGTAACTTCGCTTTTTGTTTAATTACTTTCATATGAAATCCCCCGATTATTAGCCTTCGGCTTCGGCTTCGGCTGATTACCCTTACCGAGACCTTGATTATTCTGGACATCACTGGATATCACAAAAAGCCCATCCAATAATATTGTTTATAATCAAGTTACAGTACTTGTTACTGTAGTGATAAAAAAGTTCTTATGCCATACATTTCAAGAACTGTTTAAGACATTAATTTTATAGCTAGTCACAAGTCAGATCAAATTACGTTTTGCAATCGTCTTAGAAACCGAGGGTTGTTTGAAATCCAGATTCTCCCAAGATAAGCTTCGTTTTTATATGAAAGTCAGTTAAGAGAATATTGATGCTGTTGCTCTTTAGGCGGCACAGTTTCTGGTTCAGTTTCACCAGTCGGTGTCGGGGTTTCTCTGATCATGTCAACCGTTCTCGGTAAGCCACAATTATCCACTGACATCCATTCTTTCATTCACGTCACGCTTCTTACGTCATACGATGTACGTCATATCTTACGTCACGATATTGTAAACAGTGCTTCATGTAAGATCAACTTTTCTGACCCGTCACACTCCGCGTGCCTACTCGAGTTTCCTTTGCAAAATCGCTCGTGTAGCCACGACTAGTCACGGCTCCAAGTTCTAACTCGCAGTAGTTTATTCTTTCATCTACGTCGTGTTTTCCTAGGATCGATCGTTTCTGGTTGGTTGGGTTTTTCATGTTCCATTGGGGAAAACCATTTTCGGTTGTTTGTTTGATGAACTTTATCAGCCAGCCTCAAACCAGGTTGAAACGGATGAAAAAGCTCACGTAAGAGCTATTCCTAGGAGTTACTGTGTTTCAACCAAAAACGGTTTGAAAAGTATTCTATTGAGAAACATCAACTGTGTCAACCCAAACCAGCTACGGTTGAAACGGTTGATCCCAATAAAACATGGTGTTCGAGTACCCGCCTGATCCCGCCATGCAGACCTGCGTCCTATCTATTAAACTTTCCAGGCACAGTCAGAGTTTGATTTACAGTCGTGCTAGTGCTAATATGCAAGGGTCTTTCAGTTAAATATCCATCTCGGCCACAAATATTGACTTGTTTAACACCAAGGCACTGCTTAACCGTCCAATCTCGTGGCAATGACACAGATCACGCTCTGAAACACCATTGCATTTGTCTTACGTCCTCAGTTCTTCTCATTCTTCTCATAACATCACACCTTATTGTCATACTGTCCTTCACTGATCTTCACTAATTCATTCATTCGTCATCATTCGTTTCCTTGATGCGCGAGTCTGGTTTTACATCCATTACTGCATTCAACCTCGTTCCCAGGGTCCCTCATCTTACCGCTCCTGAGGTGAGTGCAGGGGATGGTAAGATGAGAGACCCTGGGAACGAGGTTGCACTGCATGGTGACGGGACATGTGTTATGTGTATTATGACCAAAAAGTGACCGCGGCCGATTAATATGGGTTTTTTTTTTCAGTATTTTACTGACAATTTCGGGACTTTGGTCCTTGTTCGAGCCCTTGCGAGAGTTATTTTGTTGTGTCATTTTCCAAGAAACTTTACTCTTAGAATAGTGGTACTAGTCTTCCCCAGGTTCTTCTGATCAACGTTATGATTATGACCCTACTCTTGGTAAGGTTAACAGACTTAAACAGGATAATTTTAATCATAGTTATGTGTTTGTAAAGTTTCTTGTGTCAGGACAACTCGGATTAATATTAATCGGATTAATATTAATCTTAATGATTATTATAATCCAGTAATAGATTATTATAATCCAGTAATAGATTATTATAATCCAGTAATAGATTATTATAATCCAGTAATAGATTATTATAATCTATTACTGAGGTTTGAGCCGTGCCTTAATCAATTAGGATTAATATTAATCAGATTAATATTAATCCTAATATTAAATCCAGTAATAGATTATTATAATCCATAACTGAGCTTCAAGCCGTACCTTAAACGATTAGGATTAATATTAATCTGATAAATATAATCCCACATAGCTCAAATTTGAACAAGTCTCTCAATAAAGAAAATATTCTATTCTAACCACGACGAATTTGCTACTTGTTCTAGTAGTTTGTGAACAAAACCCTTAATTACATTTAGTCAATAACCGCACTCCTTATTATACGTTATTTTATTTTAGTAGTAGAAGTCGGCAGTTGATATGCCGGCTCCGAACCTCGAAACAGTTAATGTCTTTGGGGTTGTCGCGATTCCTACGCAGCTGGTAGTTATTCCCTTTCTTAAGGTCCCCTTTCTTGTAAAAACACATGCCGACCGCACGGATTCGCTGGCCCAGAGGCGCTTGTTCCTTTTCATTTACTTCTAGGCTCAACATCGCTACCAGCTCTAACATATGCAAGTGATCGTGTGACTGATGTGATCAGTGTTATGTCCCATCAGTCCCTTGTTCTGCTTGTTCAGCGTGTAATGTCTGTAGTTTGTCTGTCATAGCTCTGGTCTGGATTATAATAGAGATTAATATTGATCCGGAAGATTATTATTAATAATAATCTAATCCTTCCAAGTTTTTGCCGTGCCTTAATCTATTACTGGATTATAATAATCTATTACAGGATTATAATAATCTATTAATGGATTATAATAATCTATTACCGGATTATAATAACCATATTATAATCTATTATTATTATAATCCGCGGATTAATATTAATCCGAGTTGTCCTGTTGTGTGTGTGCAAAAGCAATAAAAGTGTGAAAAAAACTTATGACTAATTGTTTCAGAAACATTCTGCTTTCGAAGCAGATATTGCTTGTGCGCGGGCCATTCTTTGTTGCCTGTTGTTTGTGAACACATTGAAGGGAACATGTTATATCACAATGCCTCCCCTGTAAGTATCATTAATTATAATATAATATGCTAACATAATTTATGCTTGTGTTTCAGATCCAGCTTCGGATGTGAATAGGAAGATTTACAAGGCTCGCGCGGAAGAATTCATCCACATCTTTGTACATCAGAAGGCGAAGTTAATAGAGTTTCTTGAGCACATGGTGCAGGTAATGCAACAATTCCAAAGGGTTTCATATCATTGTTTTTCACTGGATAGGAAAAAGCAACCAGCGCAATCGTGCCAAGCGAGTCACGCAAAAGAAACATATGGAACAATTAAGATAAATTCTTGCTCTACTTGATGGTGAAAAAAATTTCTTCCTCAGAAACATTGCCCAATCCGTCCCCTCCCCACCCCTCAAAAGTATGATTTTCCCCCCTGTTCTTTCTCGTTGGTAAGAAACAAACGATTCACTTTGTGTTTCTTGTGGTCGCAGGTGCAGCCTCATTCGTCCAATCTTGTGTACAACACACTTCTTGAGCTCTATCTTAATGATGCTGCTCGCCAGAAAAATGTAGAGGTACTGTAAAGTATTGTCACGCAATAACATCTTGTCACGTAATGACTGATGTCTTTTCTTTTGTTTGAATCACTAAGTGGAAAGATAGACTGGTATTCTTCTCTAAATTTTACCTGAAATCAAAGTTACTTTCATCGAATCTTGACCTGTAACATATTCTTGGTAGAAAAATCGTGATTACAAATGTAAGGCTCCTTGAATTCTCATGTCAAAACTTATCTCACAAAAGAGGCATGTTTAGAAATAGGACCGTATAGTATGAAAGTAAAATGAAGAACTTGTTATGTGTATTGTGAAAACAGGGTTTTTACCACATACTGTCTTGTGCAAAGTACAAATGGTCCACAAGTAATTTAGTTTGTGAGTGCTGTGAAGCAAATCATGTTGCCTTGTTGAGTGTTACTATTATTATCTTCTATCTTTTTTGTGGTTTTTCGTCTACATTAATTTTTTTGCTATTACAGGCACAAGTTGAGCATGAACGTAAAGCGCTTGATTTGTTGAGGAATGTGGAGGTAACAATTAAAGAATTCCCAGCAAATTAATATCATGCTGGGGAAACAATAAACACGTGAAGCTATGCTCGCTGATTTTTAACTCCCAAGTAGTAATCTGGTCACAGGAGCCTCCTCGTTCTTATAGCTCGTCACGCACTCCTTACCAGCGAGAAGGAAAGGCTGCGTGACCAGCCTAAGGAACGTCTGCGTGGGAGGGTATGGAAAAGTTGTCACGGAGAAACGGAAAATAGAAAACCTCTGGAGCAAGGGTAATCAAGATAACTGTTTACTAAAGAAGAAGAAACACAAAAGAGGTCATAATAAACCAAAGAAGAACAACAGTGGTTAAAAGTAGAGAAGATTCAGACGGAGTTTAAATATGGAACTTGTAGAGGCATGGGATTTCAACCTGAGCCTTCGTGGTATAGCTCGTGTGAGGTTATGGTGAAAGCCACATGATTATCTCGGAGTTTGACAAGTCCCATGCCGGACTTAGCGCCGGAAAATGTGGTCATACGACCAAGAGACTAATGTGCGCGTGTTTAAAAACGTGTTAAGTTGAAAACGGTTGGATACGTTGATCGACGTCCTGGCCTCTTGAATCACTACAGAGTCGTAATAACAATTGCCTTGTTGATATGTTTTCAGGCACGTTATGACATTGACCACGCCCTAGTGCTAGCGCAGATGCATCATTTCAAGGCAGGCATCCTGTATCTGTATGAAAAGGCCAAACTGTGAGTACACACATGGCGATATGTAAAAAAAAATAGTTTCTACAGAAACCTTCGAGGAAAACGCTTAGTTGGTCATTAAGTTGAAATAGTTGAAAAGCGAGTTTTTCAAAGCGTCAAGCATCATTCCTTCAACTTGCTTATCAACAGATCAACATATGTAGTATACGTTATGTTCAGTATCCCGTTCCTTCAGTAGAGCTAACGGATCCCGCGGGTGATCCCGGGAATTATCTCAGTGACGTTGCTATAACACATGAAGTTCCGTCATTGCCGTGACGTTTTCACGTTGAGTGTTTCGCGTGTTTTTTTTTTTTTTTTCCTTCGTTTTTGCAATGACAATTTTCTCTTTTCCCTCACTCATTGTATTTTTTTGGAACCTCTATTGAATTTGTACAACTTCCAGGCAAATTTGAAGGTGAAAGTGCATGACCATACGTGGCAGAAGCTCTTGAAATGGAGGGACTTTCACTTAGCGATACAGAAGCTCCCAAAACAAGTAGCATAGCGTGACTGGATATCCTTCACATGCGTGACCGAAGTATTCAGATTGTCGTGACCTAACGTAACAAAATTCTCTAAGATTCGTTTTTCTTTCTTCATAATTTTAACAGCTACCAACAGATACTTCACTATCACATGGAACAGAATGAGTACAGTCACGTGATTGACACATGCAAGAAATATGGGTGAGGAATCAGTGAGGTTACACAGCCTTACCATCTATCAACAGTTCATTTTTGTAGAGAATTTTCGTATAAATTTTGACAGTCAGCTTGGCCGAAAGAGTGCCTCCCAAATCTTGACAATACCATTATGTACAATCCTGGCCAGAAGTCTTAAGACACCTAACGCTTTTGCCAACATATGGTCTTTCTGTTCATCTACCCCTCCCAACCCCGGAAACTTGAAAATGACTTCCCACTTAAAAATATGCATCCCCAGTTGACATTTTGTCAAGTGTCCCACGGACTTTTGCCCAGCCAGAATGTAGTTAAAACTTTAGGGCGTTTGGCAGGTTATTCCAGTAACGTGGTAACCTATTAAGTAGTAGAGGTGTTCATTACTTGTTGAGAGATGATTGGAAATTTAGTTTTAGTTTTATGACATTAGTTAAACCTTCACCAATATTAGGGAGATACTATTAAGCCGTCAAGGTATAAGTACTATAAATCACCACTACGGTAAAGGCAAAGAAATGCAACAACCAGGGGATTATTGTCCTCGATATACTACCCAATTGTTTTGGTGTCATAGTGTAAATGTGTTGAAATCACCACGGGGCTCCAAGTGCATTTCAGAGTTGTGACCAAATCAGGGTTGCCACAGGTCGGGAAATTGTCAGCGAAAAACAAATCTTCAAGGTCAGGGAAGAGTCAAGGAATTCTATTTTGGGTCAAAGAAAATTGAAATAATTTAACACTGCTGATTCAATACCATTGAAGGCTTGAAGAAAAATTTGGGGTCACTGTGATCGAAACTATATTTTTACTTAATGAGGAAGGAAAATTTGTTGTAAACTTAATGAACGAGTAGTAAGGACCGAGCTGTAAGTTCACGTCACGGTAGAAGCCGTCAGTGAATCTGACATTTTGTCTTTTTTGGTCAGGAAAGTGTTATTTTTATCAGGAGAAAGTCAGGGAATTTTGTAAAGTGATGTTTCTGGAAATCATGTGAATACTGTCCTTAGCTAGCGGCTGTCTTTGCAAGCCATCTTCTAAAATCGTTTCTTATTTTTTTTTTCTAAAATCGTTTCAATTTTCCTTACAGTACTTTGGATCCAAGTTTATGGGTGCAAGCTCTGTCGTACTTTGCTCGACGGGAAACAGATTGCAAGTCTCAGATTATGGAAGTGCTCTCTCATATCCTTTCCTAACGTTTCTACGGTCGGAAATGATGAACAAGCAGGCGATAGTAATTCAGTCAAGCGATTCAAAATTATTGTTTAAGGCCTCGTTTACACTATGCCGTAGGAATTTGAAAATGGAGATTTAGCTTTGAAAAAAACATCAACTATTTTTCGTCCAGTTACGCCCAAGAGATTTCAAAACACAGCAATAGGTCCTTTGCACGATCCGGTCACATGGTACGAAATAAATTATGTTGGGACGCAAATAATGCAGTGGGACTTTCGAAACAAAATAAAGTCGGGCTGGACTGGGAAGAGTTCCTTTGTTTTGAAAGTCCCACTGCGTTATTAAGATGGTGCACATTAAGAT
>JAHPZR010051129.1:0-12500 GCA_019787425.1 Platygyra sinensis | reverse complement strand
GGTCGGGCATGGATATGAGGTCGTGGGCTTATCTTTATAGTGTCTGCGGAGTCTCACGAGTATTTTCTCCGAGAAAAAGTGAAGAGGCGCCGCCGTGTGGGCTAATAGGGAGTTTTAGCAAACCATGACGGCGACGGCGACGAGAGCGTCACCAAACAAAAGATTAAATGAGCAGAACAATAGCTGTGCACGTGCGTTTTGAATCTTGATACATTTCTTTGCCGTCCTCTACAAAACAACAACGTGAAATGATTAACTTCCACGTATTTTGAACAGCGCGGACCGCAATGGCTAATTTTTTGTATCTTCTTTTCGAATTGAACGCTGTCGGTGCATGTTTAGCCTGAGCAAGGTTTAGACCGATAGGCGTACTGAAGAGATTTACAAAGCTGCGACATTCGAAGGTAAAATATAAATACAATTTTTATAAGGCTTCGTCCCCGCCGTAGCCGTCGTCATTGCTAAAACTCCCTATTCACTTGTACAAAACGTGAGCGAGTATTTAACTGTTTATTAACGATGAAGTTTCCCTTGCAGATCAAATTCTTTATTCCCATGATTAGCATCTGAATTTTTAAGCTAAAAGTTTCAGGAGAAACTAGATTTTGATGTTTGTAATGCACTCTTCGACTTCAAATGTTTATTTTGTAGCATACCAATGATTTTCTTTCTTTTATTTCAGCTGGAAAGAGCCGCTGACGGCTTCTCGGTTGTGGCTGAGTATTATGGACGCGGTGTTTTTAATAAGGTTTGTATTTCAAAGCTCCTGGCTCTTTAACTAACTTAACTAGTAATAGTTTTCACTAGAGCTGCCCCCTCTTTTGAAGATCTGTTAAACACCTGTAAATGGTTTTTACTGAATATAAATACTGTGCATACGACTGTTAAAAAAGAAACGTTTGAATATTTATTGAAGTTAACATCCATGACTGGTAAACATATTTTTCTGTAAATGGCAATAGCTCTTATCGCAGTTATCAGCGGTTTGACATGTGAACGAGGCGAAAGGGTCAATTCTGCATTGTATTGACCCTTTAGCCTCGTTTGTGTGACTCTCTAAACAAAGGAATATTTGACAGCGGGCTCAACTCCAATAACAGCTATTAAATCTATTACAGCCATACATTTTTTTGTCATTTTTTGTGAAACGGCAATGAATTGTGTGTTAAGAAATTTGTTTATTTTATTGTCAAGAAAATATTCTGTGTAAACAGGCTTAGAAGTTTGAATATCGCAATTGGTGTAATTTAACCTTCCTGGATTTGTGTGCATTGAGTTACAAAAATAGGCCACATATTGTTATCTAAACCCAACTGATTTAATCCATATGCTGTCACTGCTGTCAAAAGAATACTGCTATTCAAATTCACAGAACTCGAGCATGAGCGACAAAAAGAATCAAATGTTCTTAGTGTCATGAAAAGGCTCTCTTCCTCTTCATTGAGATAACCAAATGTTCTATTCTCAAATATCGGGCTAAAACAGGCATTACAATCCCTAGCCGCAAATGAACTACAAAGATCTATTATGTATAACCAAACAGGCTTCCTAATTTCCCTCAATAATGAACAATCTTCTTTCGAAGAGATATAATGTGGACAAACATTGAAAAGCAGGTCTGCAAACTCATTCCTAGTACGTAGATTTGATAAATAAGGAAGAAACAATGAGCAGAGATTTCCAAATAAGCATCAACAGCACATGAGTAAATACCAGGGTTCACAAAAACAGAATTCATAAAGTGCCCTCTTCGAACTGTAACCACCCACTTGTGAATTCATAAAGTGCCCTCTTCGAACTGTAACCACCTTTTTTTTTATCTTCGACAGCGACACATTCAAATGGAAATTGATCTAACAAACTCCGTATCTCTTTCTGACAATATCAATGCAACTCTGAGTTGAGATTCTGTTCTGACATTATCTTTCTGATTTGTTGGATCGAGTCTATCGATCATCTTTCTAATCTGTTGGATCGAATCTGTCGACCCCGTTGCTGATTTGTGTCTAACAAATCAAATTTTGTACCGAATAGTTTTATTCCGTGCTGTGAATGCTTTTGAATTCAAATAAATCACTGAACTACAAAATAATCACCCTATCAAAGACTGCCAAGGCCCGGTTTAAACGTCGCATTTTACATGCACCGAATCAAATACTAATTTTAGTCGACCCGAATGAATACGTTCTGCTGATTTGATTTAAACGTAGCATTTTTTTGCCGAATAAAATTGCTGAGAGCTAGCGACGTGTTTTAAATTCCCATTCGAGCAAACAAATTATTTCACATAATTTGAATTCGATTCGGCACATGTAAATTACGGCGTTTAAATCAACTGTCGAATTTCAGTCGTATATTCGACTGGATCAGTCGAATATTCGACTGACTCGCATCGAATTGAAACATGTCGCATTTAATTTTGCATGCACTTAATTTGGCAATTCCATTCGGCAAATGTAAAATGCGACGTGTAAACCGGGCCTAAAGATGGCGTGACGCGACTTCGTGGTTGCAAAACCTTGACACGCTGCTAGAAGATGGCAAAAGGCGAACTCGTGGTTGAAACGCGGCTAGATGATAGCGACATGCGAACTCGTGGTTGCAAGACCTTTAAACACTGCTGAAAGAACTCGAAATGCTGTTAGAAGACGACAAAACGCAACCTCCGACTCGCAAGACTTTAAAACGCTGCTCGAAGACCTCGTGGTTGCAAAATGACATCTACCCGACAGCACCTTGCGCACTTGCTGAAATATTACCCGAGACCACCGTGCGCGCCTAGTTTGATCACATCGAGATTTTTTCGCATACTACAATTTACTTACTTACTTACATCTTTACATTTTTGAAATTCCTTATATGTATACACGCGGGGGATCCTAGGGTGCCTCCTCGGGTTTTGGCCTCTGGGCCAAAACCCTGCGGAGGCAATAACGCCACCCACCCAACCCCTCCCCCAGCCTCGCTCGCACGTCATTGATCGACCCCTCTCCTCCTCGGGGAGCTCGGCCAGCTGACCAAATTCAAGTTAGCCGGCACTGGTATTAAATTCTTTTCTTCGCTTTATTGTTACAGGTAACACTGGTGACTGACCCCTCCCCTCCTCGGGGTCGTTCGGCTCAGGAGGCTGTTTCAGATCAGCGCGAAAGACTCTTAGACAGCGGGAACAGCTAGCCGGGAAGACACTCATGCGCCTACTGTCCACCCGGTGTGCGGTTGCGTCGATGAACCAAGAGAAGCTGATAACAATGTTCAAAGAAAACAACTTCATTTTCTCTTGTGTCATAATACTGAACTTTACAGGACGTTCGCGCTAATTGTTTCTGCGCATCCTTACTGCGCACGCAAATTCACTAGCCACGTCATGCATGAGAACGCGCTAAGTAATAAAATGAACATGATAGGGCAGATGGCCATTGCTATAGCTTTGAGTGAATTTAACGATCCTTAACGTTCGGTGACCCAAATATTTCTGCTGATGGATTTCTGTTTTCTGTTGATGGATCATTTCCTCAACCAATTTTCTACGTTTAACAAAAAAATGTAGAAAATCTATGGACTAGAAGGCTTTTTTTTGCAAAATGCACCATCAAATTCCGTTATTTTTAGCTCTTCGCTCATCTGTGCCGTTTTAAATGCCTCTTGAAATGTTTTTTTTTTCTGAAAACGTTGGCAACATTAGGAGTAATAAACGCAACATACCCACTTCTTCAAAATATGACTAAGATCGTTTGCCTCCGTTGACTCACCTCAACTATACACCCTCGTAGACCATTCTTAACTACGTACGCCAATTTTTCAAAATCAGGGTGGTTTTTCACATGCTCTGTCTCTAAAATGAGGTAGGTGGCCCATCTTCTGAAACAAGTAATGCATTATCTGACTGCAGTAAAAATTAAAAAATAATCTATCGACTGCAAAATGTTCGCGCGAACGTCCTTGAGCGAATATACTAATTATAATTTTAAACGGAAAGGCAAATGAAAAACAGAAACTGAAATTGTTCTTTATCTCCCCTTTAGTTCTATTACGTAATGATTACATCATACGAAAAAAGAGAAACACTTTTTTCATCGAGCCTCGCCTTTCATTCATGGTCTAGACTACATTTTAATCATACAGTTCTAAGTAATCAAGAATGGTCATTCGTTGGCAGCGTTTATCGTATGCGGTCCCTTGCAGTTTATAGTCTCATTCTTTGGGACTGCACTGTCTCCGCGTCAGCGGACTTTGTTACCATGACGACTGTCCCTCACTCGTGAACCAGAGGAGCCATCAGGAATTTGCAAACGGACCAGGCGCCCGTTCCTCAATAGCCTCGGAAACTTTTCGTTTCGGACCCGTAAGGCCATTTTTAGTTTATCTGTATCTAAAAGAGAAGTGTATACGCCTATACTTCCTGTATGAAGGGAACTCTGTTCATATTTAAGAATACTTGAATAAAACAGCTTTGTAATCAGAAGGTTTGAGATTTTGCTATGGCTTTCCGGGTGCCAAAACTTTTCAGGACCTTCGAGGTCTCTATCAAAGCAACGTCACATCCTGTCTCGCTTCCATTCAAAGGCCAGGTCACTGAGCAGACAACTGTTAAATGAACTGTTTCGATTATCCAGTAATTACATAGTCGGTGTGAGAACTTTTCCATGGTCGCGGGGAATTGTGTTCCTCATAATATAAGAAGTTATTTTTTGTGAAACAAAACACCCTGGAGGTAGCAACACTTGGTGGACTCTAATCAGATTTAAATAAGGTCAATCAATAAGTTTGGTTTGGTACAACGAAAAAAATTCAAATTTAATTGGAATGTGTTTCACCCTGGGATGTGTGATATCATGCCTACTTTTATCAAGGTTTTACTTTGATAAAAGTAAAACAATCGATCAGTGGGTTTTTTTTATTAGAACTACATGGACCTGTTCCCAGCAAGACAGTTTTAATATCGGGGGTAAGGCATGGCTCATAACCTAATTTGCATAAAATCTGAAAACACCCACAACTTTTCAACGATTCATTAAAACGCCATCAAACTTTGCCACAATATGAAACATAATGACGTCAACTCAATTTTAAAAGTGTTAAGATAGATCACGTGATCTGTTATGAATGTTTCATTGGATTAAGTAGAAATTGAGAATAAGGTGGCGAGATGCCACATAACCGATATAAATTGAAATGCTATGGCAGTTGTTTTGTTGTCGCTTCTATGGTTCTGGCCGGAATGGTTGACAGTGATGTATCGTTTTAGAGATAAATAGTAAAACAGGTCACGTGACATTTTGTCTCTTGTCAAGAGAATAAAAAATTTCACCTTTCCGGTCAAGGATATTTACTATATTTTAAATAAAGGCAAAGAATAACTGGCATGTTATACTTCGCTCAAGTGAACCATTCCCACCCCATTTGAGGTTTAACTATTGCCAAGATTATGACGTAATTAAACACGTGATCACCATGAAGATACCTTAAGCGAAGAGTTGGGCGATTTAAGGCCTAATCCCCATTGATATTTACTTTTGGTCTTCCTGGGGCTAAAAACAGCGTTGTTTCTACAGAAAAAAGGGTTAAACTTGGTGGAGGGTCTTACCAAGAAGCGAGCCATGCCTTAATGAATTTACATATATATTTTACCTAGGAATCTCGCGATACTGATACTCTCAAGTCATTTAGTTTATTCCTCTTTGTCAAAACTATATTGAAACTGAATTTGGATCACAGAGTAAAATTCCATATCTAAATTTTCAACTTCAAACTTCGTAGTTCACATTCTTCAATTTCACAACGCCGCTAGAATTTGGTCATTTCATGTTATTGTCAGCACGCGCGCAATTTACTCCACCAGCGCACTTCGGTAAGATCAAACAAAGCCACACAGAGCTAGTTTTTCTTCATCTGTTACTCTTGTTGTTCTGTTTTGCTCTTACTTTGTCTTTGATTGTACTTTTTATTCTGCATCTTGTGAAACAAAAAGAAAAATCATCTAAAATGTAAGCAAATTTACGAGTTATTGAGTTGTTTTTATTTTCCGCGCTCAGGCTGACGTAAGTGACCGGAGATAGCAATAACCAACTTTAATATTACAACTTTGATGAAGGTGGAAAAAAGGCAACGAAAATTCAGAAAAGAAATGCAATAGATTGGATTACCAAAATTCTTTTCATCAAAGAAATCTAACTGATCTTGTTTTGAAATTCTTCCTGCACGGATCAGGTAAATTAAGGCATGGGTCAGCAGTTACTTTCCAAGAAAACGTCGTGGGGTGGTGTACCTTCTGAGGCTTTGTTCATAACAACATAAACTCTTGGTAGATAAATACATCTTCTAAAGGGATTATTTTTGAGATGTCAAGCAAGTGCAAATTAGGTCACGTGATTTGATACGGCCAAAAACCCGAGGAAAATCTTGAAGCAGAAATGGGAACAGGTTGCAAAAAGAAGGTTTGAACAGAACTGATACAGGACACATCCTAATGACAACAACAAAAAAACTATGCTTGGCAATTGTTAAATATTTCATTGATTTTGGAAATAAACGGTTTCTTCTACTAGTACCCAGTCCCTCGATAAATTATTTATCTTAACTTTTCCAAGCGCAGAAAGGATGTATCAACTGGCCTTAAAATCATGAAACGAACACCAAAGTTCGAGGAAATAAGAAAAGTGCTCCCATTTGACAAAACAGAATTTTTTGGTTTTAAGAGGTCACGTGACCTAATTTGCATAATTTCGACGTGCCAAATTGACAAAAATTGACAACCTTTTAACCTGTCAAAGTTTCATTCTGTTACAACTGAAGCCTCAAAAGATAGACTACCCCCTACCTTTTCGGTTGAATAACTGAAGGCCATTGCCTAAATTTTCTTGAGTGCAGGATATTTCCAGTAGCTGACTGCCGAAGCCGGAAATGCAAGAATAGATCGAAAAATTGAAAAATGATGCGTGACACTATAATAACAGTAAAAAGTTAATGAAAAACTCTTAAAAGTGTCAATGAACATTTAAAAATGTACAAACGTTTCGGGCACAGCCCTTCATCTGTGTAAAAAGCCCCAAGAATAGATTTACCTAAAATCCAAATTCAGCCGAGATATAATGTCCAAAAGCCTTCTAGTCCAGCTCTAGGCTTTATCATGATCGCTGAACACACGTTACTAGCAAGCGTGACAGAAAGCGAATGAGCAAATGTCCTTAGAAAGTCCCTTGGCATATTCGAGGTTTCCGCCAATCAAGTCAAAAATTACATGTCTCCGTAAGCTCGGCAACTCCTTAAACTATCCAGCCGACGGCGTAAAGAGCATTCTTTCTGTGTAGGAAACAGTGGCGGATCCGGAATTTGAGCCAAGGAGAGAGCCCGGTTTTATTTTACTTGCCCAGCCGGCTTTTCTTCTTTCAGTCATTCCTTTTTTTTTACCCAAAATAAGGTGGGGGCCCTGACCCTCTGGGTGCCTTCCCTAGATCCGCCACTGGGAAATGCACGTTTTATTTCCAGCTTTTAAAACCAGTAATGCCTTCCAAAATGTATCCTTTCCACTTCACTGGAGACGGCTGTCTGCAACTGCCACTACTATTTTTATATTTTCTCAGAAAGCTGTCCATAAATGGCCATTCCTTGGTCAAAGCCTGTTCTGTCACAACGTGTCTGTTATTCTTTCGGCCGCAATAATAATAAGTAAACCCAGGATCAATGAGGTGTCAATGTAAGAGAAACTTTAACCCCGGGGGAGGTACTCCCCGAATTTTTGATAGGGGTGTGCCGCGAAGGTTCTTGAGCCCTTACCCTATTTAAGGACTAAGAAAGCGAAAACTGGTATCGTTTTTAAGGCCCAAACATTCGTCTAGTTTTTAAGGCCCAAACATTCGTCTAGCTAGGCGAGCGTTTTCTGCACTCCAGTATTAGATAATACAAATATTTAGCTACCCTATGTATGGACCACACAAGGAAAACAGTTACCAAAGGGTCAAAAAAGATACCCCTTTTAAGGACCAAGAACCTGAAAAACTATACCCTATTCCGCGGCACGTACCTATATATAGCCCATATATGGGAGTTACCCCCCCCCCCCGGATTTTAACTAACCCGAAAAATAATTGCTGCACAATTAGATGCTAATGAATACTTATTTCATTGTTTTCTTTTTTTATATATGGGTTTTTTGACTTACTGATACAGTAGATGTTGTTTCGCTCTGCTGAGGAAAAAAATTGAACAATGATTAAAATGCGTTCCCACAAAAACAACAGGAAAGAAAGGAGAATAAAGAGTCGCGTGCTCATGGCACTCTTCCTTACAATTACTGTTACTAAATTTAAAGAACTTCCAACTGCACAAAGAAAGAAAAACCAACCAACTGAAAGAAACAATTTAATTTTAATTATTCTTGGACTAAATAACTGTACAACTGCTGAGAAAAAAGGAATTGAAAATCTTTTATACTGTCATCAAACACTTACGCAAAGCCTCTCCATCCGCAAAAACACGTGATTATAGCGCGGCTCCTTACTTAAACACAGTCGAGTTTCAATGCATAACAACCTATAAATGGACTCTTCGTGATTGTCTCAGATCCATACAAACACTGAATCTTTAACCTTGTATAAGCTGACGGCTCTCGTCACAGCTCAATTGTTTATTGGCCCCGCTGAAGGTCTCCATGCACGTACGAGAAGTTCTATTGCATTATCAAGTTAAGTCCACATTTCTGGCAGAGTTGAATCTGGATTACACGACATTTCTAGTTTGCATTTGTTCGTTTCTGTCTGTGTGTGTCTCTTGTAGCCGTACACAAACTCCTTCCGTCTCTCCATCTGCCATTATTCTGCGCACCTTACCCTCGGGCACTTATCTCCCAGTAATGAAAATATGTCACAATTATATTAACACCCCTGCAACCTTAAACGTGATTTTACATAGAAAAAGTTCAAGAAGTACAAAAAAATTGCGACAGAGACAAGGTAATGGCAAATTCTGTCATCAGCTTCGTCAGTGAATTGAAATCCATCTCCTAAGTTAAATGACCTGGTGTCTTGAAACAATATTTAAGAACAGCCGCAGAGCTTGAGAAGGTCTATGAAAAGAACTAAAGAACAACAAGCGAGTCTTAACACAACAAAATGAATCACGAGTTTGACGAAAATAACTTGCGACCCCTTTCAAATGATTTTATTATCAACACTGGAAAATTATCGAAGAAAAAGCCTTCGTAACTTTAAAATCTCTAAATACTTTACGGGTTTTCTTCTTTGAAACCTGGTAAACTAAAATTCCACATAATCTCCTTCATAACAGGAATGAAATTCAATTGACATGAAATCAATTGAAAATAGAAATAATTGAAACAGAAAATTAATCGATTAGAATTGAAATGTGTAAATTTCAAACTGGAAAATTTGATTAACATCATTTTGGTTTCACGCTTTTAAAGGATACGGGGGCACCGTGGAGGACTGGGGAGAGGGGCATGGGGTGGGGTCGGTAGTTTTCATTCACAAAGCAACTATGATAATGATCAGTTCAGTGTTAATTATAGTAATTCATGTATTGTAAATGATAGAAATAAAATACCTTTGTCGGATATGGGAAGTCTCCACAATTTCTAAGGAACCCGTCATATTTTTTTCCACGGGTCATTTTCCTTCTGCCTGACATCCTCCACTCTTCAACAATATTCGTCACCCCCAAGATAACTAATTTCAATGAACGTGCTGTTTACAGTTTGTTGATATCCTATAATTCGACATGTCCTAAAAGAAACATTCCAGTCACGCACTGTTATCATTATAATATACATCAAGGGGAAGGTTCCTTTTAGTCGGAGCACTGATGTCGTCGGAGCACCAATACGCGATGCACTTCTTTCTCATTTTCTTGTTGGTTTGCCTGGGCGCTCCAGCCTTTGAAGGTATGGTGTTTGGATTTGTGCTTTCTGTAACTGTAAATTCTTAATTCAACTTCTCACGGCAAGCTCAGTCGTTTTTATGTTTTGTTGATCAGACAAGAAGCGAACTAAAAGATGGGGGAGGGGCGCACAGATCACGGAAATGGAGAATTTAAAAATCTCTTATTGAAGCATGCAGCTAACATGCTTATTCATAAGATGCTTATTGTATTGGTAATCAAATGATTTCGAGTGCAATTTGGAATAAATAAGCACTCTCAAATTTTTCAAAGACTACTGAAATTGCACTCGCCCTACGGTTTCGTACAATTATTTGTGGTCTTTGTATAGGAACCGCGTAGTACCCGTGAAATAGGAAATGATAATTTTTTTTAATATCCTTGGGTTGCCATACTACATATCTATATCATTTGAACATTCTCTGCGATTCACTACCTAAATTACCCCGACTTGCTCCGCGTACTGGCCTCGTATCTCAGTCGGTAGAGCATCGGAAGATCTAATCCAGAGGTCTAAAACCCCACCGAGGTCAAATTTTCTTTGGCCTGTGGGGACTTCCAACTTTCCTTTAAAGGGGTAATACCAAAGGGGGATCTGGTGTATCGGCGGTATTGCTTCTTTCCGGGACCCAAACATATTTAAAACATTATAATTTCCAAGAACATGGATAGTTTACTATCCATGCCAAGAATAAGTGACAATGTCTGTCACGCATCAGTATTTTACGTGACAGCTATGGGGTGTATTGGATAAAAAATTGACATGTGAATTCAATCGTAAAAATTCAGTCACTCTCTCCAAGTTATGTATGGAAACTGAGCAATTTTTTCAACCGTGAAAGGCAGTCTTTATTCACAGTTGAATTGAAGAACTTGATCACTCTCTAGCCTCAGGGACCACGGAGCCGGGAGGGCTGGGGGGGGGGGGGGGGGGGGGGCTTCAGCCCCTCCAATAATTTTGGAAAAAAAATTTTTTCAATTGAAAAATTACATATGCGATAATTAATGAAGACTTTCGCCAGTGAGCGTTGTGGTACGCGGTAAATTGATTTCTTCATTTAGGACATGCAATACTGCGGCCCTTCCTAGGACATGGTTTCTATGTTTTCTCTTAAGGCGGGGGTACACCCGAAAAGCCGTATTTTGGCTGGGTTTTATGTTTTTAATGCAAATATCTCGTTTACGTTTCAATCAATCAAGAATCTCTATGTTCATTTCACATATCTATGTTTTGGGTTGTTTTGTAAATTTTTTGGTGATTTTTAGGTATATTTGGAGATAAATAGTTTTTCTCAAAGGATTAGTAAAATTTATGGAAATAGAAAATTTGGAAGATTTGGTGTTGTTTTAAAATTAGAGTTTGAAGTTAAAAATAGGTAGATACACTCCAAACAGTTGCCCAACAACCTGGGGTGCCATTGTGCGGTCGGGCAACTGTCTGGTGGTGTTCCAAAACCCTTTTTTTCCCTTTCAACCTCTCTTTAAACTTACCAAAATTTCACTGAAATTCGGGTGTACCCCCGCCTTAAGCTCTATTATAGCGGAGCTCCGGCGGCCCGAGGGGCAGCCAAGCGGAGCCCCATAACCATATAGGGAAAAAGAAACCCATGAATTGATTTTCTCATGGCTATCATGGGCAGCAGTAATGCTTCTCAATTTCCCCGCGAACCGCGGTTCCATTTTAAATTTGCCGCTTTGTTTGTAAAAGTACAATTCTCATATTTGATCGGTTATCTCTTTTAGCTAATATTTTTAGTTTGTAATTCATAGAAATTGTAGAATGTCAACCTTCTTCAAGTTATCGAGCATCAAAATCACGATTTTCCCCATACATTCACTGTAAATTTTGCCGTGTTTGCCCCACTTCCAAGATGACGTCAGCGACCGTGAAACCTTCTATAGAAATTGAAATAAAGAGTTTCAATCGTTTCGTTTAATTTTTGTGCGCCATTTTGTTTGTCAAAGTAAGAGCTGTCAATCATTTTCAATTTAACCATTTTGCACTCAATTACACTTTTTTGCACTCAGTTTCACCTTTTTGCACTGATTTGGGATTAACTGACATGTTTTTAGCCAATCAGAATGCAGACATTGTTGCTCAGTTATATATTATCTATTATTATTCATTCAAAATAGTTCCCTGTTTCTGATTGGTTAAAACCGCACGCATAATTCACCATAACCAGCTGCTGTTCACCAAATTTGGAAAGAATCTTCGTCATATTGAATTAATGACGTCAAAAGTGCAGCCCGCTGAAAATTATTGAACTGATGACGTCAAAAGTGCAGCCCGCAGCGGATTATTGAACCGTTGACCAAGAAAACCTGGGGAAGAGATTGTGTTTTTTGGTGAGCAGAAAAACAAAGAGCGAAATGGCGAAACTCCTTTAAGAACGGGGAAATATTTTGAATGAATAATAAAGCAATTATTGAATTCGGCTTTCGTAGGATATGAAGAATTCTGCAGATCTCGGAGGGTGTTATCCACCTCGGCCTGCGGCCTCTGTGGATAACACCCTCCTTGATCTGCAGAATTCTTCATATCCTACTCGGCCTCATTCAATAATTGCTAATTCCATTACAGCACGCGGATTCAAGGCCGGAAAAGA
>JAHPZR010051127.1:0-10962 GCA_019787425.1 Platygyra sinensis | reverse complement strand
TTTTATCACTGACAGTGGGAAGATTTGGCTCAAAATAACTTAATAGAAACAGAGATAAGGCCTTTGGCTTTTTGTTGGTTTATAACTATTTTCATCAGTTTAGTAACATGTACTTGCGTACGCTTGAGAACACAAGCTTTATGCCAAATAGAACCAGGGATGTTGTTGCCTCAACGCTTTGCAAAACAAAAGTTCATTTGCCGCAAATTGTGTAATCGACTCGTCAACACATGCCACTAAACAGAACTTTCCCTTGCAAAAACTTTGACTTAAGGCAAATGTTGCATCACATAAACTTTATTAGAAATTCCTGTCTTCAAAGATAAAGCATTTTAGCGTTCGGATGAACAATTCATGTTAAATAGAACCGGGGAAATTCTTAGTGTTTGCGTTGACAGTTCGGAGAAGAATAAAGTTTTTTTTTTTATTTTTTTTTTATTCTAACTATGCAAAATAATATATACAGACTAAATTAAAAAGAAATTAATTACAAATAATTGTTATTTTAACTCTGAAAAATAATATATACAAAATAGCAGTAAAGTGTAGCTTGAAGGAAATGACACTAGCATTCGCGTATCGAAAGAAGTTTGTCCCATGTTTTTTTGAATTGCGATAAGCTGTTAGATCAAAAAGCTATGGTGCGAAGAATGTCTATTTTGTTGTTGAGACGCAGTAGAAAACTGTCAAAGTCCAGGATGCCGTTGCGTATGCTCGTAGCAAAAACATTGTATTTGGCGACAATCAAACAGTAATTAAGCACTTCCCAGTTATTTGACTCTTTGTGCCAACCATATAGAATAGTGCTTTCAGATAAAGGTGGTTTGTGATTAAATTGTGACCCTCCATGGGAAAACGTACACTAACGATCATCCGTTAAACGTTAGAAAACTAACGGATTGTTAACGGATTGCTAACGGCTTTGAAGTCGTCCTAACGCTTTGTACTAACGTTCTAACGCTCGGCCCTGACCTTCTAACGGTTTGTTTTAACGCTCTAACGGTTTGTTCTAACACTCTAACGGTTTGTCTTAACGCTCTAACGGTTTGTTCTAACGCTCTAACAGTTTGTTCTAACGGCTCTAACGGTTTGTTCTAACGCTCCAACAGTTTGCGTTATTAAACGTTCTGACGGTTTGTCCTGAAGTTCTAGAGACTGATCACCACTTCTAACGGATCGTAAGTTATGGATAATGTGAATGAAATCATATATTATGAACTGCAGAAATTGAATCAGAATGAATCGAATCGGTTCGTTTTTAAACTTTTTTGCGGTCATGTATTATCTCTCACCGTTTAACGTTTACATATTCTGACCATTAATTTTCCATTTCTGTCTGTGTTCTTCGCGACCGTAGTTACTAAAACAAGGAATGACCTAAAATGATCTAAAATGACCTAAAATGATCTAAAATGACCTAAAATGATCTAAAATGATCTAAAATGACCTAAAATGATCTAAAATGACCTAAAATGATCTAAAATGATCTAAAATGACCTAAAATGATCTAAAATGACCTAAAATGACCTAAAGTGATCTAAAAATGACCTAAAATGATCTAAAATGACCTAAAATGACTTAAAATGACCGAAGATACCTTTTATACTAATGCAAAAATGAGCTAAAGGCGTTTGATCTACTCATTTTCGTCACACGTTTCGCAGGAAAAAAATTAAGAAACCACCGCCAGCACCGCTCGGGTATTTTTTTCTCCGGGGTAAATCTCTGATTACAAAGTCAGGGCGGACCCACGCGTTGCACAAAATCTCATCAAAAAACCTGACCTCAAAGCGATAAATCACTTTCGCGTTGATAGCTCTCACACATTACCCTGGTCCTTGAGGTTTTTCTTGATTTTTCTTCTTTTCACGAAGCGGTGAATACGAGTCGCGACTCGTGTTGACCGTTTCACTGGCTCTCTTGCAGCTCTCTCATACGGAAAAATAATTAACTGAAGGAAAACCTCTGTGAACAGGGTAACCATACATCGGCAGAAAAAAGATCTATTCCTTAACAATCCAGCTTCATCATCTTAACATTTCAGCTAAATCGAACAAAACCACAAGTCATTAGAATTTTTTTTAGTTACCGGTACCTCGTTCACGGGAAAGGTGGTCACCCATAGACACCGAACTTGAACATGAACATAACACGAGGCGATCAACGTTTTGGTTCAAAAAAATCCAGAATTATCACCTGAGAGCTAAAAGTTGAATGGGAAAATCTTTTTCAAGCTTTTCTTAGGTTATTTAGAAGAAAAAATGGCCTCAGTGGGTTAAAAAGAGAACGAAACAAAAAAAAAACAGCAGACAGCATGGCAGACAAGCTGATAATTAATTCACGGCGTAGATTTCGGCAACAAAACGAGGACCAAATTTGGTGGGAGTTGATTCCTGTCACGCTTTTAGTCATTTACAGAGCGTTTCAGGAAAGATTTAATTCAACTAAAAAGAAATACAAATCAGTGATAGTAGAGTACCAGGAGTACAGTAAATCTAAAGTGATCGAAACTGTACTACTATGTGGAGCAAACTTCGGCGGCATATTCGGAATATTCGTTGTGGATCGTTGGGAAGTACCATTTTAAATAATTCTAGTTAAGTTTAGGGGGGGAACAGGGGGGTAAATCTCCTTTCTCCCTACTTTCTGAGCCAATTTCTCCCTCCTCCCTACTTTTTGAGCCAATTTCTCCCTCCTCCCTAAACGGCTACGTTTCTTTTTCTCCCTCCTCCCTACTTTTTCCCCGTATTTCTCCCTCCTCCCTATTCTGTTCCTCCCCTTCAGTTTAAATGTCATTTTAGAAATCAGTCAAGTGTGTTTTAGATTATTTTAGATCATTTTAGATCATTTTAGATCATTTTAGATCATTTTAGGTCATTTTAGATCATTTTAGGTCATTTTAGATCATTTTAGGTCATTCCTTGTTTTAGTAACTACGTCTTCGCGACAGCGGCGTTTCTCTGTAACGAAACAAGTGAGAGATGGAGTCGTAAACGAGCAAAAAAGCAACACCAGACCGCCATCGATAAACAGTTCATTGTGCAGCCGACAGTCAAGACGTCTTTTGTTGTTGTCGTGTAGGGATTGACTAACGAACGCATACGGCTAACGCTCATCATAACCAGAGTTCTCTGTAAGCTCCAGCGACCGGTGAAATTCGCAGAAATTTGGCGTCTAGTCATCCTTGACGCGCCGGCTACTCAAAATAAATAACTCACGAATAATTTTTATTTGTAACAATGTGAGCCTGAGCATCATAAAAGTAAGCACAAAATAATACATAGCGATCAAAAAATACAACTGTTATAGCTGTAAGGTAAGAGATTCTGAAATCACTTGGTTCGTGAGAATTGCCGCAAAAACGTGATGTGGGCACCGAGCCGTGACGGCAGCAGCCGCATGCAGCACTGAAATATTTGACAGCCGGGTTAAAGGTCACTTTTTCCTCTGAAAATGAAGCGATTAAAAATCGCTGCTGAGTCCCAGGAACAAATTGAAAAGAAATAAAGATGAATTGTTTTTTCAACTCAAAATAATTTTTTTCTTCCAGCACACGGCGTCAAAAATGAAAATTCATCTCTAGTTGATTGACACTTCATGTTCACAACTTCACAAGCTCTATGCAAATTTCTTTGTAATAAACGTGATGAACTGAAGCCAACAGTCATATCAAAGTAATTGATCCGCTTGAAAGTTAAAATAACTAGCGTTTTAAACAGAATATTTCGCCTTTTCAATCAATTTGCACATCTTGTAAAACGAAATAAAGATTTTTGTTTGTCATGACGCCACAAATTCACGCTCGGCGGCACATTTCGAATAAAAACAATCACTCTATGAACAACTATGCTCGTGAATAACTCATCAGTAAATGGCGCATCATAAACCACTTGTAACGAAATTCAGCGGTTAAGATAGAGTATTTGGTCTCTGAGTATTTTGCCGTTTCAATCGACTTTGTGCATCTTGTAGAACCCGAAAGAGACATCACATTGCCTGTTGTGACGCCACAAATTCACGCTCGCGATTGGCGGCACATTCCGAATAAACTTCACTCTCTCAACTATGCTCGTGAATTACCCATCAATAAATGGTGCATCAGGAACACTTTTCTGAAGAAATTCAGCGTTAAATACAGTCTTTTGATTTTCGTTTATTAGAAGCATTGGGTGCTAACGGATTGGCAAACGCTGCTAACAGATATGACTAATGCTCTAACGGGCAAGGGTCACCTGCTAACGGATTGACTAACGCGGTATCCGGTCATCTCGCCACCAGGGAGTTTCGCCACCAGCCAACTCGCCACCAAGAAAACCACCTCGCCAATAACCAACTCGCCACCAAGCGAAGTCACCTCGCCACCAAACACTAGAGTAAAGTAGCCGAGGTGAATAGAGGACTTCGCGCTTGTTGGGGATCATGGGTAGTCAGGGCAAACGAAAAACAAGATGGCGGCCGCGCGTAGCTGGTAATGCTCGCGAAACTGAACTGTTTTGGAATTGTTTGCGGCTTTTCACTCGTGCAAAGGAAAACTGACATTAAAAATAGTTCTTTGGAGAACATTGGTAATTATTTTGACATTAACAAGTACAGAAAAGAGCTTTCATCCACTTTTTGAAGGGACAACGTGGAACTTCCGAGGGGAACGCGGCATATGATGCGATTATGGGAAAACACTTGGAGGATTTCCTTGATCTTCCACCGGAGAACTAAGGTTTTATCTGCAACAGAGAGCCACATGCCACGGTAATCATGCTGATTTAGCAGCCCGTGCGTTAGTAGCATTTGAGCAAAACCTGCCTATAAAAGAAACTGCAGAGACTCTTCTTTGTACTCTGCAAAGGGTATACAGTGACATATCAAAGTATTGTGGTGTGACAGAAGATCCCTTGGAGATGGAAGGTTGAGAGGACAACGTGTTTAAGTGGCCAAAAGTTCATTGGGCAGATCTTCGGCTATATTTTAGAGAACAAGGCATTTTCAACAGACTATACTAGTCAATATAAGGTTAGAAAGGCCTTCTCGTTTTACAAAAGTGGCTTTGTTCATAAGGTCTATGTAAAGACCATAAACACTGAAGGTGTCTTCTTAAAAGCTGCAGTGACTCCATCACAGAGAATCAGGGATGAATCTCATAAAGTCTGGGTCTTTATTAAGTTGTCAGGAGAAGCAGTGGGTGGATATTGTACCTGTACACAGCTGACTACAGCAAGTGCTGCAATCATGTCATTGCACTACTCTACAAAATAGAATTTGCAGGAGAACACGGGTTCATACACCCATCCTGTACTGAAAGAGCATGTTCTTGGAATAACTCTAGTAACTAGAGACATACAGCCCAAAAAGGGTACAAGATACATGATGTTTGGAAAAGGCAGCATAAGGGTAGAATAACTGTTTCGCATTTTCATGATGTCAATGGTAATGTCAACAAGTTAAATAAATTAGGAAAACAGGCTAATCAGTGAAATGCAAAGTGTCTCCACTTTTAGCAATGCAGCTGCTTCTAGAAGATATTAGTGAACTCCTATCTAGTAGGTGGGGATGCATGCACGAGGAAGATGCTGGCATGGAATCAAAGCGTCCCTAATCAGTGAGAGGCATGCGTATTTCAGAACGTTTGGGAATAAGGTGGAATATTTGGAAATGTATGAAGGAAAGCTTAAGCTAAAAAGGAAGGGGCACAGATATGACACCCAAGTTACAGGGGGGGACTGGAGAGCTGGTTTTTTGTTGTTGTTTGGACGCGTAAAGGGGATCCATTTGTTGAACTTATACATTTTGAAGCAGTGTTCTGGCCAGCACAGTTCTTCCAAACCTTGTAATATTTTTCAAGACCTATCTACAAGGTAATTCTTGGGTTTAGACCCCTTTTGCTACTGTGCTCTTTGTGACAGTCTCTGTTTTAGAACCTTATATTTGACTAGTATAGTCTGTTGAAAATGCCTTGTTCTCTAAAATATAGCCGAAGATCTGCCCAATGAACTTTTGGCCACTTAAACACGTTGTCCTCTCAACCTTCCATCTCCAAGGGATCTTCTGTCACACCACAATACTTTGATATGTCACTGTATACCCTTTGCAGAGTACAAAGAAGAGTCTCTGCAGTTTCTTTTATAGGCAGGTTTTGCTCAAATGCTACTAACGCACGGGCTGCTAAATCAGGATGATTACCGTGACATGTGGCTCTCTGTTGCAGATAAAACCTTAGTTCTTCGGTGGAAAGATCAAAGAATTCCTCCAAGTGTTTTCCCATAATCGCATCATATACCGCGTTCCCCTCGGAAGTTCCACGTTGTCCCTTCAAAAAGTGGATGAAAGCTCTTTTCTGTACTTGTTAATGTCAAAATAATTACCAATGTTCTCCAAAGAACCATTTTTGATGTCAGTTTTCCTTTGCACGAGCGAAAAGCCGCCAACAATTCCAAAACAGTTCAGTTTCGCGAGCATTACAGGCTACGTGCGGCCGCCATCTTGTTTTCGTTTGCCCTGATTACCCATGATCCCCGAACAAGCGCGAAGTCCTCTATTCACCTCGGCTACTTTACTCTAGTGTTTGGTGGCGAGGTGACTTCGCTTGGTGGCGAGTTGGTTATTGGCGAGGTGGTTTCTTGGTGGCGAGTTGGCTGGTGGCGAAACTCCCTGGTGGCGAGATGACCGGATACCGCGTTAGTCAATCCGTTAGCAGGTGACCCTTGCCCGTTAGAGCATTAGTCATATCTGTTAGCAGCGTTTGCCAATCCGTTAGCACCCAATGCTTCTAATAAACGAAAATCAAAAGACTGTATTTAACGCTGAATTTCTTCAGAAAAGTGTTCCTGATGCACCATTTATTGATGGGTAATTCACGAGCATAGTTGAGAGAGTGAAGTTTATTCGGAATGTGCCGCCAATCGCGAGCGTGAATTTGTGGCGTCACAACAGGCAATGTGATGTCTCTTTCGGGTTCTACAAGATGCACAAAGTCGATTGAAACGGCAAAATACTCAGAGACCAAATACTCTATCTTAACCGCTGAATTTCGTTACAAGTGTTTATGATGCGCCATTTACTGATGAGTTATTCACGAGCATAGTTGTTCATAGAGTGATTGTTTTTATTCGAAATGTGCCGCCGAGCGTGAATTTGTGGCGTCATGACAAAACAAAAATCTTTATTTCGTTTTACAAGATGTGCAAAATTGATTGAAAAGGCGAAATATTCTGTTTAAAACGCTAGTTATTTTTAACTTTCAAGCGGATCAATTACTTTGATATGACTGTTGGCTTCAGTTCATCACGTTTATTACAAAGAAATTTGCATAGAGCTTGTGAAGTTGTGAACATGAAGTGTCAATCAACTAGAGATGAATTTTCATTTTTGACGCCGTGTGCTGGAAGAAAAAAATTATTTTGAGTTGAAAAAACAATTCATCTTTATTTCTTTTCAATTTGTTCCTGGGACTCAGCAGCGATTTTTAATCGCTTCATTTTCAGAGGAAAAAGTGACCTTTAACCCCGGCTGTCAAATATTTCAGTGCTGCATGCGGCTGCTGCCGTCACGGCTCGGTGCCCACATCACGTTTTTGCGGCAATTCTCACGAACCAAGTGATTTCAGAAATCTTTACCTTACAGCTATAACAGTTGTATTTTTTGATCGCTATGTATTATTTTGTGCTTACTTTTATGATGCTCAGGCTCACATTGTTACAAATAAAAATTATTCGTGAGTTATTTATTTTGAGTAGCCGGCGCGTCAAGGATGACTAGACGCCAAATTTCTGCGAATTTCACCGGTCGCTGGAGCTTACAGAGAACTCTGGTTATGATGAGCGTTAGCCGTATGCGTTCGTTAGTCAATCCCTACACGACAACAACAAAAGACGTCTTGACTGTCGGCTGCACAATGAACGGTTTATCGATGGCGGTTCTGGTGTTGCTTTTTTGCTCGTTTACGACTCCATCTCTCACTTGTTTCGTTACAGAGAAACGCCGCTGTCGCGAAGACGTAGTTACTAAAACAAGGAATGACCTAAAATGATCTAAAATGACCTAAAATGATCTAAAATGACCTAAAATGATCTAAAATGATCTAAAATGATCTAAAATGATCTAAAATAATCTAAAACACACTTGACTGATTTCTAAAATGACATTTAAACTGAAGGGGGAGGAACAGAATAGGGAGGAGGGAGAAATACGGGGAAAAAGTAGGGAGGAGGGAGAAAAAGAAACGTAGCCGTTTAGGGAGGAGGGAGAAATTGGCTCAAAAAGTAGGGAGGAGGGAGAAATTGGCTCAGAAAGTAGGGAGAAAGGAGATTTACCCCCCTGTTCCCCCCCTAAACTTAACTAGAATTATTTAAAATGGTACTTCCCAACGATCCACAACGAATATTCCGAATATGCCGCCGAAGTTTGCTCCACATAGTAGTACAGTTTCGATCACTTTAGATTTACTGTACTCCTGGTACTCTACTATCACTGATTTGTATTTCTTTTTAGTTGAATTAAATCTTTCCTGAAACGCTCTGTAAATGACTAAAAGCGTGACAGGAATCAACTCCCACCAAATTTGGTCCTCGTTTTGTTGCCGAAATCTACGCCGTGAATTAATTATCAGCTTGTCTGCCATGCTGTCTGCTGTTTTTTTTTTGTTTCGTTCTCTTTTTAACCCACTGAGGCCATTTTTTCTTCTAAATAACCTAAGAAAAGCTTGAAAAAGATTTTCCCATTCAACTTTTAGCTCTCAGGTGATAATTCTGGATTTTTTTGAACCAAAACGTTGATCGCCTCGTGTTATGTTCATGTTCAAGTTCGGTGTCTATGGGTGACCACCTTTCCCGTGAACGAGGTACCGGTAACTAAAAAAAATTCTAATGACTTGTGGTTTTGTTCGATTTAGCTGAAATGTTAAGATGATGAAGCTGGATTGTTAAGGAATAGATCTTTTTTCTGCCGATGTATGGTTACCCTGTTCACAGAGGTTTTCCTTCAGTTAATTATTTTTCCGTATGAGAGAGCTGCAAGAGAGCCAGTGAAACGGTCAACACGAGTCGCGACTCGTATTCACCGCTTCGTGAAAAGAAGAAAAATCAAGAAAAACCTCAAGGACCAGGGTAATGTGTGAGAGCTATCAACGCGAAAGTGATATATCGCTTTGAGGTCAGGTTTTTTGATGAGATTTTGTGCAACGCGTGGGTCCGCCCTGACTTTGTAATCAGAGATTTACCCCGGAGAAAAAAATACCCGAGCGGTGCTGGCGGTGGTTTCTTAATTTTTTTCCTGCGAAACGTGTGACGAAAATGAGTAGATCAAACGCCTTTAGCTCATTTTTGCATTAGTATAAAAGGTATCTTCGGTCATTTTAAGTCATTTTAGGTCATTTTAGATCATTTTAGGTCATTTTTAGATCACTTTAGGTCATTTTAGGTCATTTTAGATCATTTTAGGTCATTTTAGATCATTTTAGATCATTTTAGGTCATTTTAGATCATTTTAGGTCATTTTAGATCATTTTAGATCATTTTAGGTCATTTTAGATCATTTTAGGTCATTTTAGATCATTTTAGGTCATTCCTTGTTTTAGTAACTACGGTCGCGAAGAACACAGACAGAAATGGAAAATTAATGGTCAGAATATGTAAACGTTAAACGGTGAGAGATAATACATGACCGCAAAAAAGTTTAAAAACGAACCGATTCGATTCATTCTGATTCAATTTCTGCAGTTCATAATATATGATTTCATTCACATTATCCATAACTTACGATCCGTTAGAAGTGGTGATCAGTCTCTAGAACTTCAGGACAAACCGTCAGAACGTTTAATAACGCAAACTGTTGGAGCGTTAGAACAAACCGTTAGAGCCGTTAGAACAAACTGTTAGAGCGTTAGAACAAACCGTTAGAGCGTTAAGACAAACCGTTAGAGTGTTAGAACAAACCGTTAGAGCGTTAAAACAAACCGTTAGAAGGTCAGGGCCGAGCGTTAGAACGTTAGTACAAAGCGTTAGGACGACTTCAAAGCCGTTAGCAATCCGTTAACAATCCGTTAGTTTTCTAACGTTTAACGGATGATCGTTAGTGTACGTTTTCCCATGGAGGGTCACAATTTAATCACAAACCACCTTTATCTGAAAGCACTATTCTATATGGTTGGCACAAAGAGTCAAATAACTGGGAAGTGCTTAATTACTGTTTGATTGTCGCCAAATACAATGTTTTTGCTACGAGCATACGCAACGGCATCCTGGACTTTGACAGTTTTCTACTGCGTCTCAACAACAAAATAGACATTCTTCGCACCATAGCTTTTTGATCTAACAGCTTATCGCAATTCAAAAAAACATGGGACAAACTTCTTTCGATACGCGAATGCTAGTGTCATTTCCTTCAAGCTACACTTTACTGCTATTTTGTATATATTATTTTTCAGAGTTAAAATAACAATTATTTGTAATTAATTTCTTTTTAATTTAGTCTGTATATATTATTTTGCATAGTTAGAATAAAAAAAAAATAAAAAAAAAAACTTTATTCTTCTCCGAACTGTCAACGCAAACACTAAGAATTTCCCCGGTTCTATTTAACATGAATTGTTCATCCGAACGCTAAAATGCTTTATCTTTGAAGACAGGAATTTCTAATAAAGTTTATGTGATGCAACATTTGCCTTAAGTCAAAGTTTTTGCAAGGGAAAGTTCTGTTTAGTGGCATGTGTTGACGAGTCGATTACACAATTTGCGGCAAATGAACTTTTGTTTTGCAAAGCGTTGAGGCAACAACATCCCTGGTTCTATTTGGCATAAAGCTTGTGTTCTCAAGCGTACGCAAGTACATGTTACTAAACTGATGAAAATAGTTATAAACCAACAAAAAGCCAAAGGCCTTATCTCTGTTTCTATTAAGTTATTTTGAGCCAAATCTTCCCACTGTCAGTGATAAAATCTATCATTCGCAAACGAACATTTTCGTCAAGAATGA
>JAHPZR010051125.1:0-19373 GCA_019787425.1 Platygyra sinensis | reverse complement strand
TAGGTAGTTTTGTCAGGGGAAATGGTTAATCACATCTTCTTCCTTACACATGATAAACCATCTGTAAGCAATGGTCTCACAACACATGTACAAGTTATCCACCAAAAAAGGAGAGAACATTTTAAATGAAGCAGCCACTAAGCCTAAGGCGGACCGAGTGTCGAATACTGTCCAGATATTTTTTCTGAATGTGATTGTGATTGCAAAAGATAACAGACATTATGTTATTTTTCGGTCTGAAAAAGTAAAAGAACATTTTATCAGCCAAGGTACGTTGGAGCGATAAGAGCTTTTTGGAAGACTGCGTATAGCTAGAATGACCTTGTAACTGCCAAAAAATATTTTCTTGTGTGTAGCGCTTTCAGTCAGAGCAAGATTAAAGGAAATGGAAATAGCTCTTGTGACGGTTCTTATCCGCGACGGAAATATAGTCGAAGCCGACTGCTTCAAACGATCCATTGTTTAGCAAATTATAAGCAGCAAGTTACATTGGCACAAGTCAATAAGCGACTTAGCGGACAAGAATCGAAAAAAGTTTCTCTAATGCTTTTACATATGTTGTGAGACCATTGCTTTCAGATGGTTTAAAGTATCATGTGTAATGATAGAAGTGTGTAATTAGCACTTATTTTCGATGAGGAATGGATTATAAATTTGACTATAATTTCGCCTACCCACCCTTCCACTACCTACCCCCTACACTCTTTTTTTTTTTATATAAGAATGTTGTTTTTCCGGCCCAGACTGAATATTCTTATTTTTCTGCCGATTTTAGGCTGAAAATATTCTTGTATTATTCTTAAATTATAGCTTATGACATTTCCGTTTTAGAATTTATTGGGGTATCAATTCCAAGTGTTTGGTATCTACAATCATGGACAAAATTCCTTGGGACACTTGTGTAATTTTCTGTGTTTTTAAAACGGAGTTTTAAAAAAAGCACTGTTTTCCGTTTCAAAATGCGGTGCTTCCCCCCCCCCCCGCCCCGCCCCCATACAATGTTGAAAATCTAGATCTAGAGAAATAGAGCGTGTACACTTGTCCAACATTGTAGGGGTGAGGGGGGGGGGGGGGGGGGGGAAGGCTGAACAAGTGTAAATGAATTCGCGCCTGACTTTTTGTCTGGCGCGTGTGAAAAAGCGCCACAAATGTAAATTTGTCCCAAGACTTTTGTCCATGATTGTAGATCTGAATCGCGTTGTCATGTGTCGTCGAGTGCAGGTTTTTTCGTTTCGTTGGCTAGTTTCGCCGTTCATAGAAAGGAATAATTTTATACGGTTAAGTTAAAAACATAAAATTGTATTGTATTTACAATGTTTCAAAACAAAATTATATCTATCCTTTTCAAAATCTCAGCCTCAGCTTTATTCTTAAAATATTCTTAAAATTTCGCAAATTTCAGCCTCGATATTCTTATAAAATATATTCTTATAAAAAAAGAGTTTACCTACCTACCCCTCCCTGAAGAAGAACATATAATAAACCCCCCCTGACAAGACTACCCACCCACCCCTTAAAAAAGGTCCAAAATTAGTCCAAGAAATGGTCCAAAAAATAGTCCAAAAAATAGTCCAAAAAATACTCCAAGGGTCCAATGGTCCAGTCCATATTTTACCCTATGCCGTTTTACGTTGCGATCAAAGGTACCTACCCCACCCCCTCAGAACAAGGCTAATTAATTAATTAGAATTAATAATTAAACAAACATTAAATTTTCCACTTTATGGCGTTATTGCGTTAGTGCCTTAGTGAACAAAAAACTTTAAACTCTAGAAAGGGCCAACGGACAAATCAAAAGTACCGGAACCTGCAGGTAGGTTCTGATCAGCAAATTTATCCCAATAGTGCACTCTGCCACTAAAAATGCATCTTTACGTGTTTTTTTAGAAAAGCATCTTTGTAACAAAACTGTCGAGAGAGTATGATCATCGTTTGTTGGCTGAGTTGTTGGCCGTAGTATGACACTCCATCAAGTACGTGTCAGCGGTTTCCACATTTGGTACCAGGTTCTTTCGGTTTTCCCGCCATTTCTTTTCTGGCGTCCTTTTGAAGAAGTGAAAATTAGGGTCTGCCGGATTATGCTGACATAATTTTGAGTATAATAAGCTATAATACAATATCTGGAGCATCAGGCATAATGCTGGCATAACACTAATATTTTTGGAGCATAATGCCTCTGTTTCTGAAAACTGAAAGTAGGAATATTTCTGGAACTTGATACCTTAGACTCGTACCCAGTGCATTTTGACAGGCTTCCGAGCTTGCATATAGTTCGTGGATTTGCATTATTGGCACTTGCTCGTGAAATGTTTAACTGAGTAATTATTGTCTAACATTTCTTTCAAAATTGAAAGATTGGGAATATTTATTAATAGGTACGAGCCTATGGGGGGTGGGTGGAAGTGTCATTTTAGTCCGGCATAATTTGAGCAGCCGGGCATTTAATTTTGAGCATAATACCCTGGTTTCATGGGTGACGCCCGAAAGCATAACACTCTAATTTTTCGAGCATAATCCGGCAGACCCTAGTGAAAAGGTACAAGTCAGCACAAGTGTCGATAGATCTTTTGATCATTTTTCGCTGTTTGAACTCTGCTTTGGCTGGGAATAATCCAGTTTACCATCGCCTCGTGTCCATGCGATTTCAAGATATAAGTTTTTAGCCGCATACAGCCGCTCTAGACATCAATATGACGGTGCGATTGAGACAACCACAATGATTGCAGCAATTTGTTGTGTTGTATAAGACTACGTTTAACCCGTTTAAAGGATAAAGGTAACTAAGTTGTTCATATTGTGGAAATCTCTTTATTAAGCAGAAGTTTTACAATACACCGGCTAGTGTTAATATTCGGAAATTCAAGCTTTACCTTCATACAATGAGGGTTGTCCAATACTCCGACAAATTTATGCATAGCACTGTATTGTATTATATCCACATAACAATGGATTAACAATACAACACAATAGCCCTTTTCACGGTTAGCTTTTCTCATTTCCATTACAATAAAATCTAGCATGTATGTGAGGCAATTTCGGGCTATTTTGTAGTTTTAGCCCGAAATTGCCTCGCATCCACGTTGGATTACATTGTAATGCAAATGAGAAAAACTAACCGTGAAAAGGGCTATTGAGAACGACGCAATTCAATAGAATACAATACAATGCTATGCATAAATTTGTCAGAGTATTGGACAAGTATGCATACAATGCATTGCACCAGCTGTCGCTGAATGTAAGCTCGTACCACCTACATGAAACGACAACTATGTGCACATGTATAAATCTGAGTTCATGTCAGTTTAAAATTGTCAGATGTTTAAAACTGCCTTGAATATCACTTCTCCCTTCGGTACATCTCCTCTCTCCCCAAAACCCTTTTGACAACTCATAAAAAAGTCCAGCGATCATGCGCAAGGTCCATGTGATAATCAAACACAACGATAAACTTATGTCACGCAATACAATTTTCGGTCGCGACACTCTCCCCCTAATTGATTCCGTATGAATCAAATACACAATAAAGCACTCGTTCAGATTACAGTTCCGCTTGTTGAGCAATATCCTTAATACGCTGTTCGGCAGCAATAGTCCGCTCAAGGAAAGATTTCCCTGCCCTCAGTCTTGCAGCCCTGACAACACCGTCTCTGCCCTTGATAAGCTAGACTAAAATCCCGACGTTCCATTTATCTCTGTTTCATCGTCACCTTGAATCAAAACGACGTCTCCGATCTAAATAAGCGGTTTTCCTTAGTGGTGGTTGAGCTTATGTCTTTCCCGAAGGCTCCTTATGTACTCCTCGGTCTATCGGGTCCACATTACAACCTTGCTGCGACGGAGATTCCTCGCACAATTCCTTAAATCCTTGCTTTCAATTGTATCAGGATCGTAGTGTGGCAACTGATTGGGTTGACCAAACATCATAGCATGTGTTGTCAAGGTGGGTAACTACACATCATTTCTAGATAGGTAAGAGGACGCGGGTACGGTTGCTGAGTGTGTTTTCAACGTCTAAGATGACTTCTTGTAGCTCACTCCACGCGAGATTCGCTCCCTCAATAGACTTGTACAAGGACCGCTTTACGAGTCCCACCATCCTTCGAACTGACCACCCCACCCACCACGACGCTTGGCTCAGGTTAAACTGCCATGTGATATGCTGGTGTGCCAGGTAGCCCTGCATCTTCTCATCTCTCATGATGCCTCCCAACAAGTTGAAGGCTGCAACGAACCTCCTTCCGTTGTCAGAATAGATTGGCTATGAACCGCTTGAAGGCCTTGGTGAATTCTTCAGTGGTTTGGTTGCCTAACAGCTGCTGATGAATAGCTCTGTTCAGACTACAGGCAAATAGCAGGATATAAGCTTTACCATCTTTCTTCTTGCAAAATCTGTATAGTATTGCCGGGGCCAGCGTAGTCTCAGACCCTTTGCAAGGGCAGGTTCCGGGTGGTGGACTTTGGAAGGCCTTCGCTTCGAACTTCTTGCATCCGAAGCAAAAATTGATCACCTTCTTGGTCAACTGCCTCAGTCGGGGTATCCAATCAGCACGTCTGATCAACGCCATTGTGAGACCAACTCCTCCATTTAACGTCAGCGCGTGCGCATCTTGAACCAACTTCTCCGACCACACTGCACTCGGTGGTAAATAGATTGCGTAGTTTCCGTAGTTTCCGGCACTCAACAACAACCACAACAATAATTTATTATCTGACAATGAATCTTTATTCCCCTTGCTCCGCGGGTAGCAGTGCTAATCGATGCGGGCCAGGATAATCAGTGAAAGAAGAAGAAAATACACACAGTAAAAAACTACAGATGCGTGGAGGAGTTGAATTGGGGGCCACCGAAGACAAATCCATCCAGTGGCAGGGAGGAAAATTTGAACCCGGGTCCTCCGCCCTACCACTAGGCCACGCTCGCCTCCACCTCCTCAGATAAAAAAAATAAGGAAACAAATACTTATAGATAAGTTAATACGAAAGTCTACAGAAACAGCTTAACAACCCGTTGCTGTTCTTTTGTAGGCTGAGAGTCTGCTTGTCTTCTGCGAACTTTTCTGTTCCGCTTGAGCTTTCTGGCGCTCTTTGAACCAACCACCGGACTTTCTTGTCGGTCTCGATTGTCGTCAGTGGGCAAACGAGTCTCGCTGATTTCTTCTACTTGCATTTGTTCAAGAATCTTCTTCTGTTCTTTTCTAAATCTTAATCAAAGTTGTCATTGGTCTCCGTAACGGTAGCAAAGATCTCTTTCGTAAGTTTGGCTTCCGCCTAGGTTTTTTTTGTTCGGTTCTGTTCGTATGTCACCTGGCCGTAGATCAGGCTCTGTCAGGGGCTCCTGGCTCTGTCAACCATTCTGGCCCTTTAAAGCATAGCTCACTCAGCTTGTCTGCTTGACAACCTCTGCTGCCAATATCAGCGGGATTCTGGTCGCTACCAACATGTCTCCATTGAATGTACGCCTTATCTCGTATCTTTTTCACTCGGTTCGCCACAGACTGTTTGTAGACACTACCCTCTACTCTGACCCAATGTAGGGCTACAGTTACTATCCAGCCATCCATGGACTAATCTAACTGGCTGGCCTTCTAAGCCGTTAAGGTTCGCTGCCATGTGTGCAGACACAAGTTTCTAGTTTAGGAATAGTCAACCCTTTTTTGGCAGGGAGGTTTTGCAGCCAGTAAACCTTCGGAAACCCGAAGCTTGATGGGCCACTGCATACACGGCAGCTGCCGTTCCGGCCCCAGTTGTCTTTCCGAACGCGTGTAAATCGTTCGCTTCAATAGCTTCCTTAAAGCGTGCCAAACTGCGTGAGACTTGAACTTGGTCTGGACGGCTCCTTCCAATTTCTTCCACTGCTTTGCGACCGTCTCGAGTACTTTCTGGTCCCAGAGATGTTGGAGATGTTGGTCATGTTGATCAAAGACTTGTCGATACAAGAGTTTTCCCACAAGTGATACCAGTGAAGCTAGACCAAGTGGGTCATAAACTGAAGAAAAGAACGGCAACGTTTTTCTCTTATATACATCTGGGAAGCCTCTCGGAATGTGACAGCAAAGGTGTCTTCAGTTTTGTTCCATGGTAACCCCAACATCTTGGTTTCTCCAGGTTACACACCAGGTTGTTCTTTGGCATAGCTTTGTTTTCCGTCTTCTGGTTCACCGCTTGCTTGTAACTCTGGCTTATTCCAATGCCACTTGTGTAACTCAAACTGTGCCTCTCCAAACACTGCGACGGCCGATTGTTTCAGCTTGCGCACCTTCTCTGTCGTTTCTCCACCGGCGATAACATCGTCGATGTATAGACTCTTGATTTCTTCCACTGCACTTGGGTATCTTTCTTTCATAGCTTCTGAGTACTGATGCAGTGTTCCTCTTGACAAGATTGGTGACTGGACAAGTCCGAACAATGCGCGGGCAAATCTTAAAACTTTTTCATTCCACGTTCCCTTGTCCTTATTCCAGTGAAATCTCAGGGCGTCCTCGATCCTCCAGTTGTATACGGAATTGTAGGAATGCCTGCTTGAGGTCACCTCCCAATGCCACAGGTTTCAATCCCCTACACACGTTTTGGAGGGGTGGTCCCGTCTCTAAGCAATCGTTCAATGACGGAATCCTCTCGTTCGATCTAGCTGACGCATCGAGGACTACTCGTAGTTTGGTGGATTCTGTAGCCCCTCTAACTACAGGCTTGTATGGGATGTACAATTCTCTTCCCACTGTATGTGAAGACACTCTCTCTACGAATTCTTTTGCCAAATGGTCTTGAATGACTTCATGATACTACTCCAGAAGATTGGGGTCTTTCTGCAGTTTTCTTGAGGAGGCTTTCCAGTCTTCTCAGACTTCTCTGTTTATTGAAGTTATATCAGCAACTGGTTCTCAAGCTTTTCCAATCCGTGACTTTATGTCAGTCTTAATCCTGGAGTACTCGCTTGCTCCCAGCATTAAATGGATGGGTAACTCTGGCTTCTTGTCCTCATCATTCATGAATACTCCCATGCAGGTGCACGTGGGGGTATTGGTGAATCTTGTTAGCATATCTTGGGTTGGGGATGGTCAGCAGAACTCTTATATCCACCTTACTGACTGATGCGGTCATGTTAAAATCTTCCACGATGCTTGACATTTTGGCATCATACTGATCAATCTCCTGGTTAGTCGAAGACATCATCATGTCAATTCTCTTGTGCTCCATCCTTGACGGTTGTTTCCCAGGTCGCTTGAAAAGAGGATGCAACCATAAAGCGTCGTGCTTCCAAAGTCAGCGAAAAAACGAGGAGCCTCAGAAGTTGTCTCTAAAATGTGGAAGGTGGTGAAAACGGATATACAAAAGTATTGGAAACCTCTTTTTCCTGTAAGGCCGAGTAGTAAAACTAAACATATATTCTGAACAACATGTAGTTGAATGGCTTTTAGTGTGTCTAGCTACAATTACAGGAAGGACTCATGAAAAGCTTTGCAGATCATTAAAGGTGTCAAAATTAACGTGTTGTGTTCCGAGTATTAAATGTAACTTATTTCTTATTTCGAATAGAGTTGGAGGCCGTTGTCATCACATGTTTGCTCTTTTGTACCTGTTAACTCACTGGAGCTTTCTAAATTTAGGAGAAATCCCTGCAGATAAAACTTGCATTAGCTTGCCTCAAGCTGGGAGTGCTCCAAGGGGGATCGAATAGAGCCTAAACCTGTGATGAAGTGTAGCAATGCTCAAGCTGCCACTGATCAAGTCGGTAAAAGGAAAGGCTTCCAGTAAGCTGCAAATTACATTGCAAATTGTATGATGCAGGGTCTAAAAGGATTAAAAAGATGGACTGGAAACCAGAAATGGTTCTAAATGTGCGCAGTGAACTTGCCAAAAGTCTCAAGCCACCCCCTTTCTCATATTTGCTAAGTGGTCAAGAGGCATCTTCAGTTATCAACACTTTGATAAGTAATGTACCACCTGGGTCTTACCTTGGCTATCAACTGTTTGAGAAGCCTGACTAACTCCTGTCGCTTCAAGCATGGTTTCCCCCTCTGGTAGCTGATACTAAGGAGAACATCTAAGCAGTACAAAAGCGTGTTGTCACAAAACCGTGTAAAAAAGCCAGATAGTAAATGCCAACGAGAAAACCTCCTGATAAACATTGAAGAACACTTCTAGGCTCTCAGATTTGACTGGGGTTGAGAGTGCTTCGGTTGGTAGGGCTAGCTGCGGTTGGAAGTAAAATAGTCTGAATCAGAAACCTGGTAATTCCCTGCTGGTAGTTTGGAATAAGATTGCTGACATTTGAAAACTGGGTGGCTGTTCCCACACCGGAAACATCAGTGCTTAAAGGAACACCTGGGGCATATGACTCCCCTATGAAATTTCAAGCAAAAACGCTTAGGGATGCGTTGCTATGTTTTGTTTTTTCACTTTTCCCTTGCTGGGGACTTAGTTTGGCACGAAAGAAATGAGACCTCCACTATAACCCAGCTGAAAACTGGTCCCATGGTGCTCATGGGTCACCATGTTGCGAAAATTCTCATCATAGAGCTTTCAATTTGCTCCTCGGGTTGACAACTCTCGTATTACTGAGCCATCTTTCACCAGGGCTGGATATCTTATGGAGCTTTCTCGGAATAAATGGCAACAAAAACTTCAAAGGCTGAGACCCACTGCTCTATGAATTGCACCGGGAATTGCACCGTCTGCCTGTTAGGATCAAGGGCAAGTGTTAAAGCTGGTTCACTCCTTCTCCTATTTTCACTCTGAACGCGTGTAATAGGCATGCATCTGACTGAGCAAGGCTATTATTTAACAGGATTGCAAAGTCTATATACGCATTTGCCCATATTTGCTTTTTCGCCTTGTCGGGTACTCAGTGAGTTAAGGGCAGCCGAGGACCAAAAAGTGTTCTTACTTTGTGGTGGAAACTACTTCACAGGGAAACAAAAAACCAGTTACTTGATGTACTGCTGAGTCCACAGTTTGTTGCAAAAGTTTGGTCTGTGTTACTGGGAGAGGGGTTGGTTTCTGCCAGGTGGGAAACTCCATAAACATTTCTGCTGGCTACCTCAGTGAGATCTGGTACAAACTGTATTGCCGGAATTGCCACTGACACTGATGCTGGTACTGATGGAGCGACCTCCTGCAAGGCGCGAGTTACCCGGTAAAGAGCAAATATCCCACAAACTACACCCTCTTTTTTGGTCGACGAGGGCAAGAGATTCAACGCCAGCTAACGCCAACAATTCTGTCCTTGCGAAAAATCCATCAAGGAGTTAAGTATTTTGACGAGCTGAACCGAAGCGTCGGCTCGAATTTTTACCAGCCACGAAAAAACCATCAGATATTTTCTTCCCCTCACTTTGAACTGGCTAACAATCATCTCCAGATATCCAGTTCAAACTGATGCGAAGGCAGCCACAGCACGAAAACGCTGATAGAGTTCTTGTCGAGAATACTTTTGACACAACGTCTGTCACATGGCGATCAAAGTTTTCTGCAGTACTTTTACAATGTTATTTGCAAGTGCACAATTAAAACTATTCTCGATGACTCAGCTTGAACACTTTTCAAACTTTCTGACCAAAAAGTTGAATATTCTTCGTTTGGTAGACGTTCCTTAAAATATAGATGATGGTAATTTTTCGTTCAGCAGACTCGCGGGCTTCCCTTTCAAATTTTCATTCAACTAAGTTTACATGGCGCATGCCATGTGACTTCCCACTTGCTGTTGTTTTCGCCACATCAACTTCCGGTCGCTTTGTAAAATTAAAAACAAGTAAAATTTAGCAATAATTTCCAAGTATACAACCGTACCGAATTTAATAAAACAATTATTCCATTCGGGCTTGTTGGATTTGAGATTGGTTACAGCAAACTCGGCCCCACGGGCCTCGTTGGCCATTTACCATCTCATATCCAACGCGCGCTCATGGAATAATTGTTAATTATTCGTCGGTGTAATCAAACCACGATTCTGCAACACTTCGCTGCAGGTATTCAATCAATTAATTAATAAACTTTAGTTAAGTGTAGACTTCTGGTTTGCCCGGAGGCCGACTAATCGGGGACACTCCCAATAAAATACTGATAACTTATGTTAAAGTGCAAATGGCGTTTTTCTTTTGTGATATCTTTTTTTGTTCCAGAGATATTCAAGTTTCCTACTATGCCTGACACCGAAACTGCCCCCTATTTCCATTATATTATATATGTATATATATATATCTATATATATATATATATATAATATATATATATATATATATATATAACTATATATATATATATAATATATATATATATATATATATATAACAGGTCCGCGATGCGAACATGTGTGACTTGCGATTTTTTAACATACAAATGGAATCCTGTAGTTTTTCCTGTATGTAGATTCGGTTACAATAAAATTGATTCACTTACACGATTAGTAGATGTCTCCCAAACATTGAATTTTAAAGAAAATGTTAAAATGGGTACCGACATTAAATGCATATTAGTGCCTCCCAAGACAGTAACACCATAGTTTTTTTTTTTCAACTGTTTGCAAGGTATTTTGTTTTGTTGAATTTATTATAACACATCCAACAGTGATTGTACCTGTCAAGTAGCAGTATTTTAATTCTTCCGGAACAGTTGAATTAAAAAAATGCGCAGTGTCTGTGAGCCACTCAACTTGGAAAACAAAATAATCTTTAGCCCAATTAGGCTAACCCAGGATAAGGTTGAATTTTGATTTGAGTTTTGTAACTTTGTGGCATGAGGTTTTCGGTATCATGGCCTTCTATTTTAAGCTTAATAACCACAAAATTACCAGTACACAAAAACAAAAGTTGTAAAAAAAAACATTTGTATAAAAGAAGCAGTTATAATCTGATTTACTTTTAAACCTGGATTAGAGTTAACAGGCTTCCAAACGGTGCGTGTACCTTTCGTCCATTCGATTTTTATCTAATGATGAAAATTGAAAATTAAAATCAATTTCCGTGCACCTGGATTGATTCCATTTGAAGCAAAATGTAAAAAAGAAAAATCAAAATTGAAATAAACATTTTTGATCTTTTAATTTAAGAAAAATCGCTGTCAAGGGGCTCATTTTTTATTTTTCATTTTTCTTATAAAACACAAAGTAAAAAAGCTGCTTTCCTTTTCGCCTTTCTTACTTTTCATCTAAACCAAACCTGGAAATTATAACCATAACCTAAAAATCTATTGGTATAACAACTAAAATTTCTCGTACTCTAATCCTCTTCTCATTGAATGAAAATAAAACACACCGCTCTTGTTTGAATACTCTAGGATTAAAATCTTCATTTCAATTTTCGTCTTCGATGAAAATCAAAAATTGAAAAACAGACAAAAGGCACCCCACAGGGGGAGGGACACTACCACCATGTTTGGCTCGGTTACTAAGTAAACAAAGATGGCGGCTGTCGATAGTCGTAAAGTTTCTCCTAGGATCTAGGAAAAGGGCTTTGCTACAATTTCAAACCGTTGCCGCATGTACTATATCTTTATGATCAGACTGCAGGAATATTTCTTGGGCATGCCCGAAATGGTGGGTTAGTGCCCTACCTTTTCCGCACCTTTCGGTACTTCATACGAATCAAGACGGCCTGGCTATAGTTTGTAAACCCATTTTTTGCCACCAAGAAAATTTTGTAATTTAGTTCGTCTCCCCTGAATAATATTTTTACAGGTGCTGCTTCTGTTTTGTTCCCTATAATATTTGGTGTAAAATTACCTAGAAGGGAAGGCCGAACCCCATGAAAATAAAATCATGATGTGTGTTCGTATTAAAAAAATTTAAGTCCCTTTAGCCCGTAGCTCTCGGAAAACTGCTAATATGAACCATTAAATGAGACTCAAACACTGTGAAGTCCATGTTTGTTTAAGCACAGGTAGCCCAAGCTTGATTTTTTTGTTGACGTCTGTACTGCCACACAGTTTGCCTGATTTTCAGATTTACGAGAGTTTGTATGAGGAGGGAAATAGATGCGAAAATTGCGAATAATTACTGCTTACCTGAACTGCAGAGGCGTTTTTTTCGTGTTCTGAGTGGGTTTTGTAGCGGATTTGTTGCGTTTCCATCGGGCTACAATTCCACCGTTTGCTCTCTCTTCGAAACTTTTACCAAGGTTGGGTACTCGAGGCGAAAGCCGAGCGGACCCCTTGACGGAAAGCGGCCATAAAATCCCCTCGAGGGCTCTGGTTGCCTCTAAATTTCACATAGGGCCCCAGCAACTGACCGTCACCCTCCGGGTGTGCAAGAAGTTTGAACCTGAGACTTGGTCACTTCGCTTTGTTGCAAGGATGTGGTTTCCACGACAAGGCCTTTATGTCTCTTCCGCTACGCAACAAACGGAAGCGGGGTTTAGCAGGAAGGCAAAGGGACAAAGCACCAGTGGAGTGGCCCCGAGGCGAAGGCGGGGACCTGACTGAGGGATCGGTGCTTGGACGGTTCCTATGGAAACCGACGCCAAACCGACAAAGTGAAAGAGAGAGGGGCTCCAAGCAACGTGAGGGGTAGGGGACCTGGTGCCTGGCACTATGCACTCCTCGGCAAACTAACGAGCGGCGAGCGGACGGTTTGGCGGGACGCGGTGGTAAGCTATAAGTGACTTCAAACACAGTCAAATGGACACAGGAACGCGAAACTATGGCTACGAGACTAAATGCGAAGCTACCGGCGAAGAACTTAAGGTACGCAAGTAAAAGGTAGGTAGCGCTGGACCGCCGGCCTAGAGTTCTAAGTATCCTGTGAAAAAAACGCCGGCTCCGTTCCCAGAAGTGGCTGAACCGATCCGAGAAAGTCTTGCTTAAAAACCCTGCTTGAAAATATGCAAAATAGGCAAAATGCGTGACAGTAACGACAACTGCAGGTCAACAAAAGTTGAGCTTCTCATATATCGAGCTTATAGGCTGCCTGTGATTATGAAAACGGTCAATGCAAGGACCACCTTGTACAAACAGCAGCAGAGTGAAGTCGGATCTTGGTTACTTGGTTAGATCAGGATCAGCAGTGCAAAATACACTATAAAACCAATTGAAAGGCTGACCGGACGGCTAAAAAAGGTTAAATTTCATGCCCAATATTTCGGTTAGACAGGACTAACCTTCCTCAGGGGGTACACTGAAGCTTCAGGCCAGCCTTTCAATTGCGTTTATACCTGTGATTAAACAAACATGGACTTTACAGTGTTGTGAGTCTCATTTAATGGTTCATTATAGCAGTTTTCCGAGAGCTACGGGCTAAAGGGACTTAATTATTTTTTTAATACGGACACACATCATGATTTATTTTCACGGGGGTTCGGCTTTCCCTTCTAACGTAATGTTACACCAAATATTATAGGGAACAAAACAGAAGCGGAACTGTAAATATATTATTCAGGGGAGACGAACTAAATCGATTTCTTGGAGGCAAAATATGGGCTTACAATGTAGGCCAGGCCGTCTTGATTATATCGTATAAAGTACCGAAAGGTACGTCGAAGAGGTAGGGCACTAACTCACCATTTCGGGCATGCCCAAGAAATATTCCTGCAGTCTGATTATAAAGATATAGTGTATCCGGCAAGGTTTGAAATTGTAGCAAAGCCCTTTTCCTAGATTGAGGAACCGTTACGACTATCGACAGCCGCCATCTTTGTTTACTTAGTAACCGAGCCAAACATGGTGTAGTGTCCCTCCCCTGTGGGGTGCTTTTGATCTGTTTTCAATTTTGATTTCACGAAGCGAAATTGAAATGAAGATTTTAATCCCGAGTATTCAAAGAGCGGTGTGTTTATTTCATTCAGAGAGACGATTAGAGTACCAGAATTTAGTTGTTATACCAATAGATTTTTAGGTTATGGTTATAATTTCCAGGTTTGGTTTAGATGAAAAGTAAGAAAGGCGAAAAGGAAAGCAGCTTTTTTACTTTGTGCTTTATAAGAAAACAGTGAAAAATAAAAAATGAGCCCCTTGACAGCGATTTTTCTTAAATTAAAAGATCAAAATGTACTTATTTCAATTTTGATTTTTTTTTTACACTTTGCTAGGTGCACGGAAATGGATTTTAATTTTCAATTTTCATTATGAAACAAGAAATATGAGTGATAGGAACCGACGTTTCGGTGCATCTTGCGCCATTATCAAGGTTACATAATTAATGATAAAAAGCGGTTTGTAAAAAGGCTAAGTTGAAGCGAATTTGCATAACATAGCGGCAAGCTAATTACTTAAATACTTTAGCACGAAGAGAATCGGACTGCACATTCAATGTTGGTTTAAGCTCTTGAATATACAGCATTTCATTAACAAGGCAGTCAAATTTGTTCATGCATTTCTTGATTACATTGAAGCGTGCTAAGAAATTGTTCGGAACAGCAGTGTTATGTTCTTTGTAGTAATGCTTGTAGATTGATGACGCCTTTTGACGGTGTCCCTCAACGCGCGTGTGAAGGTGGCCCTTTGTATACCCAACATAACCTGCATCACACAGGTCACACTTGAATAAATAAACAACGCATTGCTGGGTTACAATGTTGGGCTTGGGCTGACGCAGGCTTATATCTTGATTAAGCTTGCGGCTAGTAAACACGGGTTGAATGGTCTTTCCCACCTTGCTGCTAAGATCTCTAAGTTGCCGTTTGACAGACACTGCAGCATCCTGATCTTTATAGGGGATAGCTATCCGGATGACGTCATCGGTATGCTGTTTAGACTGGTCCGCTGCGACTCTCGAGGTGATAAACTTGTTGATGACAGAATCAATAAGGTGATTCGGATACCTCAGCTTTCGGAAAACTCCTCTCAAGCGTTCACACTCCTCTGAGAAATGTGTCCAAGATGATGATAGCCGGTGCGCGCGATCAAGCATGGTGACGAGCAAACCCTGTTTGTAGCGGCTGTCCACATGGCTATGATAGTGCAGGAGAAGACCTGTGTTTGTCGGCTTAACGTAAACCTTTGTTTCAACACATAGTGCGCGATTTAGAAGCTGTAAACCAAGGAAAGGGAGCATCCCATTTTCCTCTACCTCCATAGTGAAACTTACGGCGCTATGGGCGTGATTCAAGGTATCCAGAAATGCTGTGGCTGCCGCCAGATCTGGCATCTTGACCAGAGTGTCATCTACGTAGCGGCGGTAAAAATCTGGGAGTTTTCCTTGACTTTTCAGGGACCCTTCAATAGAGCACATGAATACATTAGCCAAAAGGGGTCCAAGGGGAGACCCCATGGCTACTCCATCGGTCTGTTCGTAAAGGGCCCCATCGAACTGAAAACAGCTGCCCCTTTGTAGCAACATGTAGGAGATCAATAAGATCAGTTCTGGTCAAGTTCAAGGTTCAGGTTCAGTTCAAGGCACCTACAACTATGGCCCTTGCTAAACGGCTGGATGCTAAGCTTAAGCCTCTGTCGGTAAACGAAAATACCATCACTGATATCTTTGCCTTCACAAATGAAATTTGTGGAGTTAAGATAAACCCGGGAGAAATCTTGGTTTCTTATGACGTCTCATCGCTCTTCACAAATGTACCCCTGGACGAAACAATTGACATCCTGGCACACAAAGCTTTCAATAATAATATTATTGTACACACAAGGCCTTTTCAAAATAAAACTAGCTTATAGAATGTAAATTCGAATGAATTACATCTTTAAGCAATCTTTAGGCCAATAGTAAGTATTTGACGTTAAGTATATCTATACCTTAATCCCGCTTAAAGGAGCATAAATCTGGCTTTGACCAACTTTACAGCAAGTATAAGATTTGGCGTAAATCTGAGATCGAAGGAATTTAAGCCAAACGTAAAGTTGGCTTAAAAGTTTTAGTCTCTTCAATTTAACTTTAAACATAGGCGTAAAGTTAGTGTAAAGTTCAGCTTTAAAAAATGTAAAGGGCGCGTAAAGCTGTTTAAATTACAAATTTACGACAGCTTTACGCTAGCTTTACACCGCAGTAAAGCTGTCTTTTCATGCTGTGTTTAGGCCATAGGTGTCATTGAACCAGTTGTTCTCGAAAGCTTTGTGTGCCAGGATGTCAATTGTTTCGTCCAGGGGTACATTTGTGAAGAGCGATGAGACGTCATAAGAAACCAAGATTTCTCCCGGGTTTATCTTAACTCACAAATTTCATTTGTGAAGGCAAAGATATCAGTGATGGTATTTTCGTTTACCGACAGAGGCTTAAGCTTAGCATCCAGCCATTTAGCAAGGGCATAGTTGTAGGTGCCTTGAACTGAACCTGAACCTTGAACTTGACCAGAACTGATCTTATTGATCTCCTACATGTTGCTACAAAGGGGCAGCTGTTTCAGTTCGATGGGGCCCTTTACGAACAGACCGATGGAGTAGCCATGGGGTCTCCCCTTGGACCCCTTTTGGCTAATGTATTCATGTGCTCTATTGAAGGGTCCCTGAAAAGTCAAGGAAAACTCCCAGATTTTTACCGCCGCTACGTAGATGACACTCTGGTCAAGATGCCAGATCTGGCGGCAGCCACAGCATTTCTGGATACCTTGAATCACGCCCATAGCGCCGTACGTTTCACTATGGAGGTAGAGGAAAATGGGATGCTCCCTTTCCTTGGTTTACAGCTTCTAAATCGCGCACCATGTGTTGAAACAAAGGTTTACGTTAAGCCGACAAACACAGGTCTTCTCCTGCACTATCATAGCCATGTGGACAGCCGCTACAAACAGGGTTTGCTCGTCACCATGCTTGATCGCGCGCACCGGCTATCAATCATCTTGGACACATTTCTCAGAGGAGTGTGAACGCTTGAGAGGAGTTTTCCGAAAGCTGAGGTATCCGATCACCTTATTGATTCTGTCATCAACAAGTTCATCACCTCGAGAGTCGCAGCGGACCAGTCTAAACAGCATACCGATGACGTCATCCGGATAGCTATCCCCTATAAAGATCAGGATGCTGCAGTGTCTGTCAAACGGCCAACTTAGAGATCTTAGCAGCAAGGTGGGAAGACCATTCAACCCGTGTTTACTAGCCGCAAGCTTAATCAAGATCTAAGCCTGCGTGCATTACCAGAAATCCGAGTCTTATTGCGTCACGAAAACCGCACGTCAATCAAATGGAACTTAAAAAATGGCGTCCCGATGCTATAAAGAAATGTATGGGATCTGAAACAAAATCTCAATTTTCGCTAGCTTAAATAAATTAATTTCGATGTGCCGACCTTTCGCTGATAAATAATATGCAACTGCTCTACAAAGCGAAGGTTTTTTGTACTGTTTCGCTCATTCTTCGGGCCGCCAAATAGCATCAAAATAACAAGGATTTATGGTTGTACTTGCTTACTAGTTTCATCAAAATACCTCCACTTACCTTGACTTCAAAGCTCTGTGCTGCCCGTGTGTTTCAAGCTTCCATCGGTGCCGACCCCTCAAAATTTTCCTCAAATTACGGTCGTTTTAAGCAAGTAAAATAAATCCTTTCATGATAAAACAGAAGGCCGCCCAGCAACACCAAAAAAGTGCTTCATCACGAATGGTTATAGCCTTCTCTGAGGGTACGAATGTCCTGCAGGATGCGAAGAAACGCGAAGAACAACCACTTTCCATCGCGCAAAAAACCACCATATTTACTTCAGCTTAGCCTCCTGGCAGTTTCACATGTTCTACCGCTGTCTAAGTATCTACAGGCTCAAAAATGCGAAAAAATCGCGCGAAATTACGAATGGTAATATATGGAAGACTTAATTCCGGCACTGAGAATGTCTCATGTTTTGCTCGATTTCAAAAAGAAAGCCCTTGATTTTAAGCTTCAAGTCACTGATTCCCCGTTGTCTTATATACATCAGCAGCACAGTAGACAAGCTGAAATTGCTCTGTCAATATACATCCCATATCCAATTCTGAAGAAATGGCATGAGCTTGTTGGAATCAAAGACGAGAGAGGAAATGAGTTGAACTACATTGACCTTCTTAATTTTTGGATTCCTGGTCAATGGTTCAAAATAAGCAAGGACAACGGATCAAGAATCCAAGGAAGATCTTTTCTTTTTCCTATTCTCGGCATACAATATATCAACAGTGCTTAACCTGTGAAGCACATCGTAAGAAACACGCTTCCTTTCGGACAGAGCGATAAGCGCCGCCATATCAGATTTTATTGTTCTAGTGTGTAACATGATATACCGCTGACAATTTTTAGCGGGCTCGAAATGTCCGCGATTTCTGGTAATGGAGCCCAAGCCCAACATTGTAACCCAGCAATGCGTTGTTTATTTATTCAAGTGTGACCTGTGTGATGTAGGTTATGTTGGGTATACAAAGGGCCACCTTCACACGCGCGTTGAGGGACACCGTCAAAAGGCGTCATCAATCTGCAAGCATTACTACAAAGAACATAACACTGCTGTTCCGAACAATTCTTAGCACGCTTCAATGTAATCAAGAAATGCATGAACAAATTTGACTGCCTTGTTAATGAAATGCTGTATATTCAAGAGCTTAAACCAACATTGAATGTGCAGTCCGATTCTCTTCGTGCTAAAGTATTTAAGTAATTAGCTTGCCGCTATGTTATGCAAATTCGCTTCAACTTAGCCTCTTTACAAACCGCTTTTTATCATTAATTATGTAACCTTGATAATGGCGCAAGATGCACCGAAACGTCGGTTCCTATCACTCATATTTCTTGTTTCATGTATTTCTAAATCATTAATTTTCATTATTGGATGAAAATCGAATGGACGAAAGGTTCACGCACCGGCCAGGCCGTCTTGATTATCGTTCGATGTACCGAAAGGTACGGAAGAGGTAGGGCACTAACTCACCATTTCAGGCATTCCCAAGAAATATTCCTGCAGTCTGATCATAAAGATAAAGTGCCTCCGGCAAGGGTTTGAAATTGTAACAAAGCCATTTCCTAGATACTAGGAGGAAACTTTAAGACTATTGACAGCCGCCATCTTTGTTTACTTAGTAACCGAGCCAAACAATGTGGTAGTGTCCCTCCCCCTGTGGGGTGCCTTTTGTCTGTTTTTCAAGTTTTGATTTTCATCGAAGACGAAAATTGAAATGAAGATTTTAATCCTCGAGTATTCAAACAAGAGCGGTGTGTTTTATTTTCATTCAATGAGAAGACGATTAGAGTACGAGAAATTTTAGTTGTCATACCAATAGATTTTTAGGTTCTGGTTATAATTTCCAGGTTTGGTTTAGATGAAAAGTAAGAAAGGCGAAAGGAAAGCAGCTTTTTACTTTGTGTTTTATAAGAAAATGGTGAAAAATAAAAAATGAGCCCCTTGACAGCGATTTTATCTTAAATTAAAAGATCAAGAATGTTTTATTTTAATTTTGATTTTTCTTTTTTGAGTTATTTTTTTTGTCAAAAAAATACCTCTTAGTCGGCGCGTCGGGTATGTTATGGACGAGTGGTTCAGTGAGTGG
>JAHPZR010051123.1:0-20830 GCA_019787425.1 Platygyra sinensis | reverse complement strand
TGAAAATGCATTTGCTGTCATGTAGTTAAGTTTGCCAAGGGCTTGTTCTAAAAAAAACTATTAGAAAGTAAGGTGCCGCAGAAACACAGTTATGCTGCAAATAGTAACAGTGTATGTAGCCTGGTATCAGACCACTAATTTATCCACTTGATATCTCAAACTCGTTTAATAATATTAATCAAGTTTACACAAAGGAAATCATGACTGGGATATGTGGATATCTGATCTTAATGAGCATAGGATTTCACGATTTTATTTCTCAGTTGTCTCCTTAGTTATAGTTTGATCGAGAAGATATACATGACTGTATAAAACATGTACTCTAGGCAGTGTTTGAACACATTTTCAATCACCTCGAAGCTAATCAAAAATAGTTCACTGCATGTTGTATTTTCAACTCTCTTCTCAGTGTTTGGAAATGTGATCAAATGAGGTTTTTCATGTTTGATATATTACCATTTGAATTCCTGTTAAAGGCTTTCAATGCAATAATATTATACATAATCAGATTGAGAAGTGTTGATCATGAGTGGACAATTGAATAGTTAGTCACTAATCAAAAATTATTTAAATTTAATTATTTAAATTTAATTCTTTAAATTATGGTTAAAAATAAAGTAAAGTAAAAAGTAAAATCAATGCCAGGGTTGTTATTTTTTTCAGCATTTGCTTTACATCCCCAGTGTAGATCCACATCTGTCATTTCTCTGTGCCTATCTTAACCATTTTGCAGCTGTCCTGGCAAAGACAGTAATTTCAACAGTCAGTTACTTCAGTAGGAAACTGAGCATTGTTTGAGATGAGTCAGACTTGCATGTCTGGATCACACTCTACCAAAAGTTGACAAGAGTCCTATCTTGCTGTGTTTAAAACTCTCAAGCATTCTCAGAGGATCTCATTAACTCTTGTCATCTCTTGTTGAATTTCTGTCTGCTGAAATGTTTTTATAAATAGTCAATGGTAAATTCGTTCCAGGTCTTTTTATGCAACTCCATTCTCTTGCTCCAGGGATTAGAGACTTTTTTGTTCGGCTACATTTTGAGCTCAGTGAGTTCAGTAACGTACATGTACATCTGTTCAGTCCCTGAATTTGCTTAATGAACTCAATATCACCCAGCTAACAATGCATTAAATTACCTGATAGATGAAAAGTGTGCATTCCTTGTCTCAAATCCCAAACTTTAAGGGTGCCATCCTCATATCCAACACTGGCTCTTTTACCTACATGTGTAATAACCAAAAGATTTGTAACTGAGAGTTCTCCATATACTGTACCTTCATGATGGTACATAAGCCAATTAATCATAATCTATAAAATATTTTGGCTCACATGTGATTGGTCTAAACAGGTCATGTGACCAAATATTCCCCAGCTAAAATTGGGAAACATCTGAGAATATTCCCCAATTTTCAAACTGTGTGTGTTGCGAAAAAGATTTCAAGTATAATAAACAAAACAGCCTCCATTTGGAATGAAAATATTCTTGGATATTTGTCCTTGGACATGATCTGTTCCTCAAAGCTATGCTCTCGGAAAACTGTTTGCTTCTCAGAAACAGATTATGTCCACGGACAAATATCCTAGCATATTTTCGTGCCAAATGGAGGCTATTGTTTATTAATTTTATACCATGCTGTACAAACTAATCATAGCAGGAATATTAGATTTTACATTTCAAGGGCATTGTTTATAAAACAATTATCCCTCCCAAACTTGTTGGATATGAGATGGTACTGTAATAACCAACTTATATTTCCAACAGGTGATCATGGAATAATGGTTACTTTAAGTAGTCCTGAGCTGTTCCTTCTCATTTGCTACTGTAGTGGGAGCAAACAGAGTAAGGGTATACTGCATCATGGCTTACAATAAATGAAATCTGAGCAATGCTTGTGAATGAGAAGCTTTTAAAAAATCAATTCCATTTACCATCTTTCATAAATACTCCACAAGTTGATCGACAGCCATGACTTTGGAATGTTTTACAGTCTCCGCTGGGAATTTTCCACATCCACACATTACCATCAGCTGTACCAGCTAGTAATACATTGGCTTCAGGATGCCACTCTAGCCACTGAGAAAACATCATTATTAAGAGTAAATAAATTGTGACAGGAAAGAAAATAATAACGTAAAGCACCAAATGCGACTCAGTATTAACACATGCAAGTTAATATTGGCTTCAGTTTACTAAGCGCCTGATTTTTCTGTGAGTAAATAGTGAATGACATGAAGTCAAACTGACATTCAGTTTTTATGTTTTCTGATGAGTAGTGCCTCATGCCACATAATACACTTGGTTTATCTTCAAAATCTTTGAAAGCTTAATGCAATAACCATACCATGAAAAAAATAGGTTGGCAATCTTACCTCTAGGTCTGTTGTCTCAAAATTCCAGACTTCTTTTTGTGTAGCGACATCCCAAACTGTGATCAAGCCACTCATATCACCAGTAGCAACAAGTTTAGAATCATGGCTGAAAGCTGTACATGTGACGGAGTCCTTGTGACCTGCAAAGGGAAGCAAGAATCAATATAGAGCCACTAACCAATAGCAGCTAACTGGTTAAAATTAATTGCATATATGGAGCATAGGCTAAGTGATAACAACAATAATTTGGAGTTTTATTTTTAATTATTAGAAGTTCAAATGCTAAATTGTTAGCCAGCTAATTGACTAAAGTTAAACACACCATCAATTTACATGAAATGCACTTAAAATTGTTTCATTTCTGCCCCTAGAGGTAATTTCTGTATTGTCTAAATTTCTCAGAATAATGAAATAATGCCTTGTAGTTCCCTGTATAAGAGATATAGGAGCAGAGGATAAATAAACAACAGCCTCCATTTGGCACAAACAAAAATGCTAGGATATTGTCCCTGGACATTATCTGTTCTGAGAAGCAGACAGTTTTCTGAGAGTGTACATCTCGAGGAAAAAATTGGGGAATATTTGGTCTTATGACTTATTTAGACCAATCATGTGCGAGCAAAAATATTTGATGGGTTATAATCAAAACTAGTATCAAAATTGACAATACTTGTATACAGGATTGCCATACCATGACATTCCATGAGAGTCTCTCCATCTTGTATTCGCCAAACATATGCCTTGTCATCTTCTCCTCCAGAAACTGCCATGGAATTGTTCATTGGGTCGATTGACACTGAGAAAATTGAGGCTGAAGACAAGGAGAGTAATTAAACAGTGCTAACGAAATAAAAAATATATATATATTTACAGTTTAAAGATAGTCTATCAGAGGCATGCATGGGGGAGAGATGTACCACAGTGACTGTTTTCACTTCTTTGCGAAGTTTGAAATCAAAATGCTCAAGATTGCAATGGACTGCCATCTACTGTATCATATGGCAGTATCTTACACGGAATACTAGTCTATAGAAGCAGCTTCACATCACCTGAGGCCTTCCATCAACAGTAAAAATATTGTGGATTCAGTACTCAAGCAATAATATATTCATAGCTATCTTCGTTACCTGCATTCAAACTTTCTGAAGAGTTTGCCATTGCCAACATTTTGCTGTGAAACGAACTGAAGCTGCTTAACACTTTGGCAGGCCATGAAAGGTAATGCTGTTTGATTGATGGATTGCCCTTCTGATTTTGAAGGTCACATAGCAGTGTAAATAATGTATACTTAATGCTTTTATTTGATCTCAAATCAGCGCTTTGCAGTAAGGTCTCTGTATTTACCAGTATGTTTTTCATAGCATAAGTCTGCATCGTCTTCTTCACCTATGGCACCATTTTCATCTTCCTGATTGTCCACTTCCTCATCGACCCCAATGTCTTCCATTCCAATAGCAAGTCCATCTGGAAATGAAACATTTACAACAGAGAGTATTGATACAATCAATAATTATATTCACAGCTTATTGTCTGACTAAGTTAATCTTAAACTACTGCGTATCAAAGTCTCCAACGCTGATTTACTGGGAATAATAAAAACAAAAATTTTTGATAAAGCTTATATTTAAGTATGTAGTTCACTTGCGTGTTGTGTATATCACGTGCAAAACAACATTATATAACATTATATATAACATTAATTATATAATATCACATAACATGTGATAATGATGATGATGAAAATTTTGACGAAGGTGAGGCAAGGATGTTGACAATGATACAGTACAGGTCAGAGATAAGCGGCCTACACACATGCAAAATGCACGCACAAGTTTTGCCCAAACTTTGGGACACCTGTTTTACATGATTGTGTCTAAATCTTTTGAAGAAGAAAGAATTAACGCAGTAAGCACTTTTGTGATTCAGTGAGATGTAAATAAGTGGCTCTGTATACTGTAGTTTACCAATGACAACGTTTATTATGGTGATGACAGCAACAATTAGTGTCATAATGATGATAATGATAAATGATAATGATGACGATGAGGATATCGATGACGATAGTGAAACTTATCACTACAGGAAGTTAAATCAAGAGACACAACCATCAAGTATGACAACGAGAAAAGAAACGTTACAAGATCCTGGTTCTTGACTTCTAATAAGACGAAAAAGTGCATGAACTGATTGCTTTAAATTAAACGGATTAAACCTCCACGTGCATAATGAACACATTGAACAACTCGATACAAGTGTTTCATACCTTCTGCCGTTTCGCCCTCGCCATCCAATTCTACCACTTCTACAAAATCATCCTCCACAAATTCAATGCCCTCTTCTGGACTCTCTGGATTGTTTTCTTCGTCCATTACTAAGAGAGACAATTCACTAAGCGCGCAAATGAAGTAAAAGTCCTCAACAGAAAACTCGTCTCCTGACTACTGTTAGTACGTCATATACATGACAGCGTAGTGTAATGCTAGACCCAGTCTTTTTCTGTTTTTCACGACAAAATGGCGGAAAAGAAGCCTTCCAAAACAAACTTGTTGTTAGACGAGCGCGATTGTCAAAGCAGAGAAAGCAGAGAGTCCCCTCGACTTTTTGTGTAAGTATAAGCTCAGATGGTACACTCTGATAGGAAATTGAGAGATTTTCAGTCTCTTACTTTGAAGCTACATGTATAATCCCGGGTGTATAATACAGTACCAAACTTCGTGGAAAATGACAGAGGAAAATTCGCATTGCCCGATTGTGCCAGTTTATTATGAGCGAGCTGGCACCAGAAATCTTTATTCTAGGCCTCAAGTGGTATCTCACCTAAGTGTTATTTTCAATGATGACTTGAGATGCTTGTAAAAAATAGACCTTAATATGATTGTTAAAGCCGTTGTGAATTTCGCGGGAAAAAAATGTAGACAAATGTATCGATAATGTTAAAAACATGTTTCAGGATGCTTTTTACGATAACTACAGAAATTCACGCGTGCTCATTGGCTAATTTTAATTGTCAATATGCGGACAGACACATAAATTTAAAATTCATGTGACGCATCAGCGAGTGAGAGTGGGCAATTCAATAATTTATCGTAAAAAAACAAATTGATGTCAGTTTTTAATGCGTCTGTCCTGTTATTGACAATGAATTTGTCATAACATTGTCAAAGTAGTCTGCGGATCCACTCAGCTATCACCTTGTGGATCCACAGCTACTTTGACAATGTTATGACGAAATTCATGATCAATAACAGGACAGACGCGTAAAAAACTGACGTCAATTTGTTAATTTTAGCTCAGCTACATCCCTCAAATTTGATTAATGCAATCTTTCGTTTAGAATCTTAACTTTGCTGTTCATAAATTGTTCAGAATCCAATTTTTAAGAAAAGATTAAGCTCTTCCCTGTTGGTGTCCTCTTTGTAATTTGTAAACATTATATAAATTATATGTTTTTTTAATACAAATGCAAAATTTAGTATAAATTTGTCACACACAATGTATATTTTTTATAATGCATACATTACTAAATGATTTGCCATCAGATTCCCATGCAAACACTGTCATAATTGCTGATGCAGTTGATTGCCCATCAAGGTCACTTCCAAAACCAAGATAATGTCTATTGCAACTTTGTAAATGTGAAACACTGATCTTTGAGATACATGTTATGTTATTTAAGCCTAGACTATACCTTTTGGTTTCATGTGATCTACAGCTCGCACTGGTGTCACAAGTGAAATAAAAGATGCAATAACTCTTCTTATTGAAAACAGGCCTGAGGATCCTATAATGTTTATGGCAGAATTGTGAGTAGCTTGTATGATTAAATACCTGCATTTCAAATTTGAAAATTGCAAGTTATTGTTAACATCCTGTAGTCTTCAGTAAATTATGTTCCAATCAATTGGAGGAGTTTGGAGGCTACAGGAGCTGTGTAGGGGCTGTGAATGGTAAATACAAGACTTCATGAGAAAATGAGATGGCTTGTTTTCTTTGCAAGCCCAAGGCAGTTTGACTTCTTCAGTTGCGAGACTTAAAGTTGATCACAAGTCGTTCAGACTTTTTAAAAAGCTTAATATGCTTTGAGACTTGATGAATAAAGACATTGAATTTTATTATAGCAGCAGGTAAAACTTTTGTATGCTATATACAATTAAAATAGTATGACAGGGCGCGTGAGCGTAGCTCGTTGACTATAATGAAAACTTAAAAGATTTAAATTATATAATAATTAGCCCTAAAAATACTACTCTGTAATTAAAAATGACACAGTTAATTAAAACTACATTACCAAGCTGATGTTGACTTGTTTATTTATAAATCCCTCACTTTGCTTTGTGGCCGGAAACGAGAGACTAGTTAAGGATAATACTGCTACATGTATTCATGATTCTTTGCCTGGCTAAATGAAATCTAGGCACAGTTAAACTTGTCACCAATTGATGAGCTTGGGAAAGGTGTCTTAGGGATGGTGGAGCCGAGTAATGAGCCTTGAGCAGAGCATGCAGGTATCCATGGTGACCCTGAGAGCGGCAACCACCAGGCACTGTCATACTGACAGAGTCAGTTGAGATACTTACCACTTCATATACTTACTGTTGCCAGTGAAAGGGAGGGAGCTGAGAGAGCAAAAGAACTCAACAGGCATGATTGGCACCTAAGGCATCATCTGCACATTCTCACACAGCTGGCAAGCAAGACAAGTAAGCCCTGCAAAAACAACACCCTTTGAGACCTCACCGAGCATGGTCACCCTAAAAGACCACTAGCCATCATTGGCTTGACTCAAACTTTGCCCAAATTACATTTAGCCCCAGTTAAAATCAAGCCAGTACTGGCCAGTGATCTACATTATCTGATGTGTGGAGGGAGGGGGGGGGGGGGGTACTGGAAGGAGTTCCAGCACAATGCCATGTGTTTTGCTTGCAGTGTGTTGCACTCTTGCTTGTTTGGTTTCCTCCCTCCTGCTGAAGTAAGTATATCTCTCGCACACTGTTCCGTCACAGTATTCTGTTGACAGGTGTCTGGAGGTGGGCTGTGTCTGGGTTGCCATGCCTTGCTGCAGATGCGATTACTGCTCTGATCTCCTCCTTGTTTAAGGCACCTACCCTCCAATATTTTAAATAAGGATTTTGTGTTGCATGTAGCTTAGACTTACACAATTACATATTAAAATAAGGAGGATTTTAGAACAACATGGTCCTGCTTTCAGCTTTGACAGTCATGCCAACCCTACAACGGCACTTATGAAATCTCATCAAAAACTACTTTTGGTACATCACTCACGACCGTCTTTCCAGAGCAATCTTGTTCAGGCCTACAATATTCTTAAACAACAAAAGAGTAAGTGCTACAGTTGGTACCTAAATTAATACACTGTATATTTACAAAGTAGAGCTCCAGTATACTGATAACCATTATAACGAAGTTCCTCAGGTAAAGAACAATACTGAGGTCCTCTCAAGGGTTTGGGGAATAAAGGAACATGATGATCATTTATTTTAATGAAACAAAGAATATGCGATAAATTAAAGAGAACAAGCAACTGCAATGTCTTTTTTTTAAGGGACTTTTTCTAGGGAAGAATGGAATTTGTTTAGGGAACAAGGGAGAAAAAGTGAAATTTTCAAGGGGACGTGCTTCCCCCCCTTCACTGGGAAGCCCTCCATACTCCTCTGCAAGGCCATATAGTTGGTAAAAACAGTAATTCCTGGTTATACATGTAGCCTGTAGGCATCTAATCACACAAGAATTCATCAAAGTACAGTTTGTCAGTAAGTAACTAAATAAATTAATGTTATTTTGGATTGTTTCTCCCACTGAGGTGTTGTTACAGTGTACCTACATGTAAATCATGAGCCTTTTGCTTGAAAATGTCTACAGTGCTCACCCCACCTTCGTTCTCCCTCAGCTTGTACACCTGTTGAACTCAATGGGTCAAGAGTTAATGCATGTACTAGATATTTATTGAAAAGTCTGTTTATTCTCACAGATAGTGATGGCTTACGAGGACTTACTGGAAAGACTTATAATGATCTGTTGACATTGTTGTGCAGGTGAGGTGAAAATGAAGAGCTGTTGAAGAAAGGTCCAGAGTAGTTTTCCCTCTCATTTACATACATACAGACATCCTCAGTAGACCTTCCCTAAAGGGGCTTTTCAATTACAATACATACTGAATTTTAGTATTTACAACTTACAATAAGTACTTTTCATTTAATTATGCACAGCAGAAAGTGCTGTGAAAAAATCATGCAAGCGGAGTCGTGGGAAAAAAATTCTATTAGCAGGTCCAGCGACCTGTATTTGACTTCAAAAATTCTTGCGCAAGTTAATTTGCCCACCAAAAAACTCATGCACAATGTTAACACAAGAAGAAAATCCATGCCCCCAAGATTTGCCCAGTGCATCCTTGGACCTCAAAGAGCAATGGTCAAACACAGGATCTGCAATGGGTAAAGTAGTTGAGACACCTTTTAGAAAGTGGCAATTTTTGATATTTAACTTCTCATTCAATTTTATTTGCATGTAGTGTTAATTTTCTGATACCCCAAGCCCCCAGTTCAATGTTTTGTAGGTGCTGTGGTCTGTGCACATGTAATCTTAGAAATAGAAAAATCAACACTGTTTGGGGGAGAAGGGGAGAGGAGGTAAAGATTTCCAAGACACTTGAAAGTCGAATTTTACTGCCAAGTGTGTCAACACTTTTGTTGCCCATTGCAGTTAAGAGAATTCACTTTTAATTATTCAATTCTTTTCCCCATAGTTCCCCTTCCCCAATTTTTTCCCGATCTCTTCGCCGGGCAGAATTTTTTTTGGGAAGTTCTCCAATCCTTCCCCCCAACAGAAAAACAACAACAACAGCAAAAAAAAAAACACAAAAAATGCTCCATACCAGTGTGAATCATTATTCTGGGATTCATCTTCAAGTTGAAATAATATGGTTTTCAGTCTGTCATGAACAATAAAACTGAGATGACTGGTTGTGCTATTAAAAAAACTTCACATTTCATATCATAAACTGGATGTGTAAAACTTATTTATCTATACTTAAATTTAGGAATTTACAATTTCTCTGTATGCAGTGCAGACCTATGACATGACAGATAGTTATCTCCTGGCTTAAATAATTATTTCAGACCTACAGTGCTAGATAATTTTTGGTAATCACTAACTTGGATGTTTTTTCTAGAGACCTGACTGGTCAAGAGGTTGAACCTCTTCAAAAACGAATCATGTGTTTAAGCCATGAGGTGGTACGATTTCCAGTATTTAAACTCGGAGTGTTAGCAACATTCATATATCAAGGTAAAACAAACAAAATTCTTGTGCACATTTACTGTAGACTTTCTCAGTTACATCTATTGCAAAGCGTGTTACACGTAGACTGGAGCTGTGCAATTGAAATGTCTTGTGTAACAAACACCAGGAGAGATGTGATGGCCTCAGGGTTGTGCGCTCAACTCAAGATCAAGCTGTCTGGGTTCAAGCTCAGACCACAGAGACATTGTCAGTGTTGTGTTCTTGAGAAAGACACTTAGTGAACAGTGCCTCTCTCCACCTAATCTAGGTGGAGAGAGGGACTGGATTAGAAATGGAGTTGGGGAGGTGGGGGTATTCTCCATTTTACATTCTTCTTCTTCTTCTTCTCAAGTTGAACTTAATTTGTTAAAACCCATTCACAGAGTTGCTGAATTCTACCTTCCTACTCTAGGTACAGCTGTAATGCCCTTCATGTCATGTATGTGAAGTTCAATGATTCAGTTGCAATCTGTGACATTTGTGAACTTTCTTTCTCTGTAGATTTTTTAAAACAAGCTGAATCTCTGTACAATGAACTGGATTTGACTGGCAGAGGTGTGTGATTGATGCTGATGGTAGAAATGAAAACATCTGTAATTTTAGAATCTCGGTGTAAATTAAGCTGTTAAAACAATAAATACATGTATCATTGGATCTGTTCAGATTTCAGGTTGACACACAAGAAGACACATTAGTCTCTGCACATGACTTAAGTCCCTGCAACAAGTCATGGGGACAAAGCCCTTCTATGTGAACTATCCCTGCGACTTGTCCCAGAAATTCAAACTTATGTGGATTCTGGGGCAAGTCTCTTCATCTTTCCCTCAAAACCCTTCATGTGAACACTTCAAGGGTCTTGTATTACACATGTACGGGTTAATCTAGGGGACTTGTTGGCCCTTGGTTAGGAGATTTGACTGCGTTGTACTCTATGATTCACAAAGGTAGCTAAATACATCCATTTTAGTTTGTTGTTTTGTTGTGTATCATTCAGGTAAAGCTGACAAACATCTCTGTGAAGCTGTATTATATGAATTACATCAAGCTGTACTCAAGACTACAGACGACCCAATAAGGCAAGCTAGACAAACAATAGCCTTCATGTAGTCTCTTAGAATCAAAGTTAGTGATTGAAAATTTCTGAAATGTTAGCTGTAATTTAGGCCCCTGCAAGACACTTACATGTACCAGGAATGCCCAATGTCTCACGTACAGGTGTAAATTGAGGATTTTGGTCATGGTTAAGGTGTTTGGGACGAAGTTCTACTACTTTTAGAGCTCTGTCAAAATATATTTTGGGGTTGCTCTTGAAGAAAATAATTAAAGGCGCTGCCAAGCCTGATTTAAAGAGGTCTCTTTTAAGTAGGAGTCAAATAAAGCTTGACCCACGCCCAGATTGGTTCCCTTTAAGGTTCTCAGACAAATTTTGCGATGAGAATCCCTGACCTTGCTAAATTCCTGGTACTCCCAAAGAAACTGCCCAAAGGAACTTATAAACATTTTGAAAGACAAATGGAACAGGATTTTGTTTGCTGCTTTATCATGCTTTTATTTGTCAACTTGCAGTGTCATTCAAGTGGGCTCCATGTTAAGTTCACAGCGCCTTAACAAAGTCATGGCTGAGGTGGGTAAAAATGTCCATGAAACTACAGCTAAGGAAACACGAGAAAGTTCGCTACCAGTTTTCTTTTCATCCTCACCAAGACCAGTTCTTGCCAGTTCTTTCTGTCAGGCAACGTTACTCCTTCGGGAGAGGGGTTCTAGATTCTCTCTTACGATAGCGCAACTTTGCGCGACAGGGAGAGAGAGTGGGAACTGGACTGGCCCACATCAAGCGTGGAAAGCATGCAATCTGTAAAAAGCGTGGGAAAATGCAAGAAGCCAAGTCACTGTTGCTTCCTAATTGGTTGATAAAACAGCTTGTTTGTTCTGATTGGTTGAGTACATGACTATGTTGTGCAAATTGTTTAACAAATTATAAAGCTCAGTGATCGCAAAACTAGCCAAAGTGCATCGAGATTTTGTTACTTCGAACAGTTTAGGAATACTGGGAGAACATTTACCGTGTTTTTATCGAGTTTTAGAAACACGAGTGGGAGTTTGGATGAACGAGAAATGCAGCGTGATTGCTCGACCTAGAGGCGAGTATGTGTGAAAATGAGAGATGGCCTACATGTATCCATTTTGTGCTTTCTTTTAATCTCCCGATCATTATTGTTCAATGAATCAACAAAATATATATTAGATAAATCACTTTATTGAAGTGCCGAAGTGTTTAGCACTACTGTGGGGACAGTGAAACAAGAAAACAAATGTTATGTAAATTGACAGAAAGGTGAATGCCAAAAATCCCAACTGCCGGGAAGCTGAACAATTGACTACTTACAAAGCATGGAGGAGTTGAATCTTGGACCACCAAACATTGATTTATCTAGTGTCAGGAGAAGAATTTGAGCCCGGGACCTCCAGGTCACAAATCCAGCACCCTTAACACCTAGCCACGCTGCCTTACATACGCACTGGTCCCATGTTTTCACGATGAGCATCGCTTTTAGCGTATGTAAGCAGTTTTTTTAAGTCTTTTAACCATCTCAGCTTTTTATTGTGCTTGACAACGTCTCTCGTTCTCCATGTATGACGGACCATGACGGTTTAAATCAGAGCATAGTAGTTTTTTTTACATACACAAGAGAGGTTTTCCTGACGCCAATATATTCTCCGACAAAGAACTGAGAACAGTTTCTCTGGGGTTGATCTTTTGTGTTTATTTGATATCAGGCTTTGGTGAAGGGTGGAGGAAGTAGCCAGACGATGGCCGCTGATGAGTTCATTGTGGGCGCAGCAGAAGTATTTCTTGAGCAGGTTTGACCAGTTTTTGTACTCTGTCATGTGACACCCAATTCGAGCCTCCTTTCCACGTAATCTGCAAGCCTGTTATTAAATAGGTTCGGAATTGAGTAATTTTTGTTTCAAGCCTTGTTTTTGTAGTGCTGAGAAAATATAGCCTGAGAAAGTACTTTAAGGATAACCTGGTTTGATATAACTGCGTGTATCAGTCTAATCCAGCAATAGCAGGTCAAGCTCATGTACACAATAATATGTACATACGATGTTACAGTATTTAAAAATCCTGAAAAGCAAGCTACAAGAATAGTTTTCAGCTGAGCAGCGATTCCCCTATAAGGATCGTTATCCAGGTTTTTTTGGCACATTTCTGGTAAAACGATGCCATTTATCTTCGGTTTACGCCAGTTCTGGCTTTCTCTCTGTCACGCAACACTACGCTCTTGGAGGAAAGAGAGAGAGAGAGGATTCTCTGCCAAAAACGTAGCGTTGCGTGACAGAACTAGACTACCTTCGGTTATGTACTGAATGCAAAATACAATGTTTAGTGGAGAACCAAGCTATCATCGTGACATTTTCAGTTCAACTTGAGATCAAGACTTCACGTATGCGTCACTCAAGATAACCGTAGTAGACTAGCATTATTTTTGAGTTTCTATTGATCTAAATTTGCCTTTTCGCATTTGACTTTTCCAAGCTCCTTTAACATTAAGCAGGCTAATTGGCCTTCACCGATGACAGTATAAGTGTTTTTGCCATTCCTTTTTTCCATCAGATACCCGATTTCAGATGACGCTTGTGTTTTTGGTGTTAAAATCTCCATTCACCTTCAACGTGGCTACAAGGCATGAAGGCGAGCATTCTGTAGTTCCTGTATTTGACCATACAATAGCCATGCGTATTGAAAATCACACAACAGCAAACTACTTGAAGCCTGCATTTTACACAGAGCTCCGAGGATCACCGTTATAAACAGTTATCTGTGACATTTCGTGGCCAAGAATTGACTGCTTCCAGGTGCAGTTTTTATTCCTTAGTTGCTATGCAACGTGACGTAAAATGTGCTTCACCGCACATGCTCGCACGACAGAATTTGGAGTTCTCGCGGGCTTTGACTGGATGATGTAAATCGGAAAGTGTACGTCGAGTGTTTCGAAGAATAATTTATGTGCCGAAAACGACGCTGATTCCCCGACTGTTTGTGCTGGATTAAATCGGCCAGAAAGCAAAGTTGTGTTTAACTTGAGTGCTGTGAACAGTCTTTCACTCTAACGATGTAAAATACTTTGCGATTTCAAGGAAAAAGATATGCTGTGTAGTGAAAATGTTCAATTTGCATGTGGTTTTGTGGTGAAGGGAATATCTTTCCTGAATGAAACGCAGACTGCTGACGGTTTGAAATTTTCCTACACCTCTGAACTGAACCAAGCATTTCACTGTTGTATTTCACTGAATAAAGAAGGTGAAAATCAGATTCCATACCATGCGAAATTTTGCGAAAATAAAATGAATTGTCTTGCCGGAGACTCAAGTTCAAACTCAGTAAATGATAAATGATCCAAAAGTAAACAAAGTGTGGGGGTTTTTGTGGAGGATTAATTCATATTTAAAACGGTGTAGCGACGTAAATTTCACAGACATTTCGAAACATTTGTTTTTTGCAGTCTCGTTGATTCTTGTTTCGAGAAATATCTCAATTCGGTCAGAGAGATTGTAACTTAGCAATCAGGAGGATGCAATCGCTAAATCGTGTCCCTGTGTATAAGAAACAACGACAAACTGTACAAATCTAAAATGTAAAAGGTGTTGTTTTCCTTTCAATATAAAGAGGCACCTTAACAAGGGAAATCAATGTTTAATCTTTGCAAATTGTAGTCCAATGACTTAGTTGACCAAAAATCCGTCCTAAATTACCTTCTTTAAATCAGTTTAAAACGCTAATTGAATATCTGTAAATTACATCAAATAGCAGAGAACAAGGCGATCTCATGGATTACTTTGTCTTTTCGTATCGAAGTAAACCATTCTAGCACACTTTACAAAACAAGTGTCAACAAGTGTAAAGGTTCTTTTAGCTCTCGAGGTTTCTTACGACCTCGAAACATCTGAAGAATTAAATCTGACTGACGAAGTGTTAACTTAGTTTTATAGAACCAGGGGTAGAAGCAGTTTGGATTGCTTGCTTTTTAGTCGGGAAGCTCACGTTTTAAACACGTGAAAAAGGTCATTAAATTTAAAAATATCTGCTGCATTTCAGTGTACTAAAAATGCATAACACAGACGTCATTTCACAATTAGGGAATTTAAGCAAACCACAACTATAATGGCATCGGGAACGTCGCTAAACAAAAGGTTTAATGAGCAGAACAGTGACTGTGCACGTGCGTTATAATTCTCGGTACATTTATTTGCCAACCTCTGCAAAACAACAACGTGAAATGACCCAATACTGTGTGGTCCAGGGAATGACAAAGGATTTTTTAAAGTTATGTTTTGAATCTAACGCTGTGCATCATATTCAGTTTCGAATTCGAATTCATGGGTAAAATATAAATTTTTTTGTCCTCCGTGTCAGCTTCATAGTTGCCGTCGTTGCTTTTTTTCTTTATTACGTGGAGCTTAAAACTAAAAAGGTTTAACAATTACCAGAATGTTAATATTTTAACAAATGTTTGTCGAGTCTAATTCTAAATGCAAGCTCTGAAACAACTTAAGTATTTAATTACAAAATATCTGGCATTTCAGCTGACGAATTCATGTCAAAAATCGCGAGAAAAGATGAGTTTATTTACGAAATGTAATTTGCTTTAAGTAAAGCATTTTAGCCTAGTGTTTTATTACATAACGAGGGGAAAATAATGAAAAATTAATTTTGGGTGTCAGTTTTTTGGGTATTGGTATTTTAAAGAAAACCTTTGAAATTGGATAAATCGCCCCATTTTTCTGTGGAGAGTCGCGTCACGCTTTCGGAACTCCATATGAGAGCCATTTGTAAAATGATTGTTATAGGTAGTACTTGGGTAGTCCGTGTCGCACCGGGCTTGGAAGCGGCTCGCCCAGTGCATTTTACCAAAAGCAGTCACCATTTTCCCAGTATTTGTTGAATCCCTCACTTACTACTTACGCTGAGCCCGCCACAAGATTGCCATTTGAACATTTGCGAGTACTCTATATACAATGAATAAGCAACGGCTTCGACAAGTGGTCCACAATATTTTAGACAAAGCAATTCCTGAACTTCAGGAATTGGTTTGTCCCAACTCTTGAAGAGTGAAACAACAGTTGCTGAGACCTTTTAGACCCTCTCTAGCGGGTAATAAACCCACTACGCCACGGCGGAGGGAAATGAGAAGGAGAACGCATGAAGAGTTTGGTCCTATCCTTCTCATGGAAACCCAACCGTCACTAACTATCAGAACGAGTTCCTTTGACTTTATGAAGCACTTGGGTATTACAAACAGAAAAGAGGCTCTCCTTGGATGAACAACTTTGCTGCAGCAGAAAGATGGTAGAATCAGCAAGAAGAATGATCGGGAAAATCTTGACAACAGCGAGAGGCCTAACACGAAGTGGGTATTTGTGAAGTTCTTCAACGCTGAAGTGAAGGTCGTGCTGACAGGCAGCCGCTGTTAGGCATGGCGGCCATTGTCAGCCTGACTGCGCAATCTTGCTCACAGTCGCGCAGTGGTGGCGCTGGACACTTTTGCAGACAACTCACAGGGAGCCCTCACATCCGTTTAGACTGAATAACAGATCAAACCACCTTTATCGCGCGTGTTTTGTGTTTTGTGTTTTGTGTTTTGTGGGGGCCATTTTGAATTTTCAATAGCGCGCGCGGTCTGCTAGTGCGAGGTCTGGAACCGAAATTACGGAAATCTCTCGGAGCCTTCTCGGAGCCTGCCCAGACTTCTTGAATTTTGTTCCAGACCTCGCACTACCAGACCCCGCGCGCGTATTAAAATATCAAAATGGCCGCCACAAACACAAAACACGCGCGATAAAGGTAGTTTGATCTTTTATTTATATTCTAAACGGATATTATAGGGCTTCCTGTGACAACTTGTGTCTCTGGCGTTGCATAGCTGTTCACCGCGGGATGCGCGCCGATCGGAGCACACAGGCTGCGAGAGAGTTGGTAAAGAGGTACTTCAAACTCGGCGCAACTTCCGAACGACGTTCCCAAAACTTCGTTTGATGAACTGGGTAAGGTCGAAAGGCATCTCATTGAGGGGTTACCGCTGTCAGATTGGCCAGGTATCAGTTTATGAGCCTGAGCGTCAGGTAAACGGTGAAATTCTATGGCATCCCATAAAGAATCCCTCAGACAAACTGAATGACATAATGACGATCGGAATTTATGAAGGACACACGTTTTGCCCATTGCAGATATTTGCCATCAGTTAAAGGCTTTTCGCAACACTACGAATTATGCACCTTACTTAAGATGAAGCCACGGAGAGAAATCAAATTTCCCAGTTGAAATGAATATCTATTCTTTTTGACTGATAGTTGTAGAACATGGAGGAATGTTCCGGTGTTCCTGGAAGTACTACATGTCCTCGCCTGCCATCTCGTCCTGATGTTAAAAAATTTGAAAACGACATTAGTGGCGACTGAGATGAAAGAAGAATTTCGAAAAAAAATAACGGCTCTTGCCGCAAGTTCAAATTAATATTTGAAAACACGCGATGTTATTTGGATATTATAAAAACCATGATTATCAGTTTTCACTAACATCTCTTCTCTTGAAAATAATTCATAAAATCTTTGCAGTGGCTGAATAATTCTTTTTAAATACATGAATACAGCACACACAGTTGAAGAAAACTTCCTGTTCACATTTCTTTCAGCTTGTATTTTTCATTTCACATTCCTTTTCAGCGTTGTCTTTTTTTTCATTTTGGCAAAAATATAAGCTTAATGGAATGTATAAGCACAAAGAAATTTTACAGATGGATTTCTCTTTTTCCCCACAGTTCCGTCGTTAGAATAAGTCATTTCTTCGTTTGGTCAATAAAAATATGACTTTTCATCTTTTTTCGTGGAAAAATTGAGCTCGAAATTTAGAAGAACAAAGAGATATCACGAGAGGGAAGAAAAGAAACAGCTGACTGCCCAAGGGCAAGAATAATGTGCTTCCTGCTCGGGTAAACAATCACCCGAATTTGTTTAACCAGTGCTTCTTTTTACATTTTGAACGTTCTTTTCTAATATCAGTCTGAATTGTTTGACACACACATCCATTATTTTCCTAGGCGTCGGAAACAAAGAAATTAACGGTACACTCGCTCAGTAATGAGACAATTGTGCTTCATGCTCGGGAAGAGAAGCACCCGAATTTGCATGGCAGTGTTTCTGTTTACATTTTTTGAGAGGAGAATATTGGCAACCTCTTGCGGACTCTTGCGGACTCTTGCGGAATCATTGGCTACATGGCGTCAACAATATCGTTTGGTGTATCGACATAAGTGGGTTTATCCTATAAACCACCAACTCTCACATACCTATTTCAAGCCCGCAGGCGCTAACACCGGTTTTTTTGCGTGCTTATGAACCGTCGTTTTATGTAACATTTTACCACATTTAGGACATTCTTCCTTTAGTTTTTTCTGTTTCTAAACTTTTACAATCATATTTTTTATGTTTGTGAAGTGTGTGGCATCGCGTAAATATCTTACCACACGCTTCGCAAGGATAACCTCGAAGAGAACAAGCACTTGGCGATTTTTTTAATGACTTGCCGTCGATTGCGATAAATCTCTCCCCTTCTTTGTCGCAAAACAGCTTAACAGCTAAATACATTTTCGGTTCAGAGAAATCAATAAAGTTGGGTGATTCACCAAGCTTCGCGTAGCGGTTTAGTGAAATAAATAAGGGCGCCTGATGCAGACATTCTTTTGTTGTTCCTATAAAAAGTAGCCGCCAATATTCAAAAGCATGGAAATCATGTGGCGGGGCTCAGCGTCAGTACAAACACTGGGAAAACGGCGGATGCTTTTGGTAAGCCGCCACGCGAGGCTTCTAAGCCCGGTGCAGCTACCCAAGTTGTCGCAAGTTCTGCCAGTATTTGCCAAATCCCTCACTTACTACTTCATATAAAATTAAAGTGCTTGCATCCATGTGCTCATCGAAATATAAGTCACGTTACGGCAGGGTTGTGCTTCGAAGTAAAAGCAATTTTCAAACCGTTACATGAAACGTTTTCGTTGTTATGAACGCGGAGGCTGGGGAGGTTAGAGACGAGGGAAAACTGCGTTGGTAATTTAGATGTTTTGCGCAGTTTGAATTAATTCAAGCCTCTGATCCAAATTATACCATTGGAACTTTTTTTATGATCAGACAATGTTTTTGTGTTACATAACAAAATCCAAACTCACGTGCACAGCTGTACAGTTTCCGTTATTTCCTAATGCAGATCGAGAACATATAAAAAAGAATCCAAAACGCTGCAGTCAAAGATCAAAGCCACAGAAATGGAGAAGGGTTGGCGAGTTAGCGAGACTAGCAGCTCCACATGCTCACACGATGCCAAGTCCTACAGATTTCTTGACAGTTTTCAAGGAATGTTTTACTCCCACGATTGCCTAGGGAGTGAGGAGAATAAACAAATTCGTCCGCCAGCAGCCAACATGAACATTGACAGTCAGCGTCGAACGCGTGAGGGGAAATCGTGGGCGCTTGTGTATGAAGACAAAAATTATGGTGGGCAACAAGAAGACACGGAACTCTCATCACCTTTCCTGGTTTACACGGGAAACAAAGATTACAGTTTCCCTGCCAGGAGAAATGACTTCGAGGGAGAGATGGCCGCCTTCGAGAGCACCGTGGCAGCACAAGCGGTGTCCAACAGAGTCAGCACTGAGACACTTGATAAGCATTATGAAAAACGGGACAATTTAACAAACGGACCAGCGGAAAAGAAAAGAAAAGAAGACGCTTTAGAAGACAATCACACTGGTAACAGACCAAAAGAAAGAGAAAGTTACTGGGAGCGAAGAAAAAAGAATAATGCTTCGGCGAAGAAGTCAAGAGAGGCGAGAAAAGCCCGAGAATTAGAAGCGCAAATGAAGGCAGCTTTCCTTGAGAGGGAGAACCTGAGAATGCTTGCACAGCTTATGATTGCTCAAGAGGAAAATGATTGTTTAAAACGAGTTTTATGCGCCAAAATGTAAAGAGCTGTGTCTGTAGACATTTGTGTTTGTAAACTATATTAGATAACGAGTTTGGAAAGCGCAAAATTTCATCAATCCATCAGCGTTTTCTCTGATAATACGGCTAAATGGTCTCTTGTTGTTTTAAAATAGTGATTTGTTCTTGATAAGATTATGTATTTGAATATGAGTATGTATATGACCTTCTTGCGATCGAGGAATCTTTGGTCAATTGATTTGTGAATTTATGTTGGATAATTACACATCGCTTTGTCTTCAAAATGTAGTTAATTGAAATAATTTGAATGATGCAGGAACTTGTCATTAAACAGTTGAGAATACGGACTCGGTTTAATTACTGTTGAAGTTTTCTTCTGTGACGTTCTGTAAACCCTGTCACACAATCCTCTATTTCCGGGCCTTTCTACCGTCAACTGCCCTTGGCGCTTCTATCGCTTGCCCTCGCAGAATATAATATTAACCCGAAAAGCAACAACATTTGAAGCTCTGAAGAAAACTTTTATTCAAAAAATGTTGGGTTTAAGCTAATAATGCTTTTATGACGGAAAGTTCCTGCCTAGTTGTTCATTTTCAAGCCTCTTTCTTTGCAGGTTAAACAAAAGAAAAATCTTTAAATTGACTATAATATATACAATTTGTATAAATATTTGGTAAATGAAGATTATGCAATCAATTTTCGTCGTCCATTTCTTAAAAATGAATGTATTTGAGGAACCTGTCTTGTTCAATCACAGAACTGCTTGATCCAATCTAAATCGAATCATGTCACCAAAAGAATCTAATAAAAAATAAATTACAATCAGAGTGATGGGGAGGTGGGGAGGTGGGGGGGGGGGGGGGGGGGGGCAGGGGTGGAAGGCGTATCAGGCTTAACTTGTGTTCATGCGCTTCTTCTATCCTGGTTGAATTGGAATTGAGAAATGTTGCCGGGTTTTTGTGGAGGGAGGAAAACCACTGAACCGGAGAAAAACCTTCGAAGCAGGGCGAAAGCTAACAACAAACTCAACCCAACGAGCCGGAATTGAACCCGCGGTCATTGGTGAGAAGCGAGCGCTCTCGCCCTACTTTACCATCCCTGCTCCCAAGCTCTCCGTCCCATAGTGGGGAGGGGGGGGGAAGTTATTAAATCCCATTTTCAGCCTAT
>JAHPZR010051120.1:10000-13431 GCA_019787425.1 Platygyra sinensis | reverse complement strand
AAGCAGTGGGTAATTAAAAAAAAAAAGAAGCATCTGGAGAACTTGCACACAAACAAACAAACAAACAAACAAACAAGCATACTACTGAAAACTACAAACACTAGGAGAAAACATAGAAACAAGTGCGTACTTACCAACCGCCCCAAAACTAGTTGTATGGGCATGTCTACACATCAGGTGTTGCTCCAGGAGTTACGGAACTCAACTCCAAAAAAGTATGCCGCTAAAATTTACATAATTCAGCACGTAGATAAATTCAAAAATAACACTTCTAAGATTTACATAATTTAGCAGGGTGGCAGATTGGACTGAAGTAGAAGTTAAAATCTTTAAATAGCAAAGATATCAGTGACGTCACCTATTGTTATTGATATGCCAACCAGAGAACTATTGGCTGGTGAAACAAAGGGTTCTTTTGTTTAACGTTTTCAACAATTAAATAACAATGTTTGTAAACAAATATCTTTGCTATAGTAAACACACCATTAAAGTTCTCAGAAGTAGAAAAAAAAATTTAACAGAGGACACATGTTCATTCCAAAGGTTGATCTGGTGGCAGGAATTTTCCATTCACAAACAATTGATCTGGGTGGGCCTTGCTGAAGTGTACCCTGTAGCCTTTATCTCGCGCTTGCTTGAACTTTTTCTGCTGTTGTTTACGAAGATCGTATAAATCTTTTGGGATATCATCGTACATCGAAAAAACTTTGTCCTTTAATTCTTTTCGGGCCACGCTCATAACTTCTTCCTTGTCAGTAAACCGCAGGAACCGCACAATAATAGGCCTTGATGATGTGGAATTAGGTTTGTCCAAGCGATGAACCCTTTGGAACTCATATTTGATTCGTGAATTTTCAATCTTTAATTCTTGTTCGAAGAATTTGTGTACGATTTCTTTGGTGTCTTCGGGCTCTGAAGCATTTTCATTGCCGGTGGTTTGAGGAACTCCAAAAATTTTAACATTTTCTCTTCTACTGTAAGCTTCTAAATAGAGGAGGTCCTTCTTACATTTGTCAAGCTGGGCTCTGTGATCGTACAAGTTCTTTTGCAGTTCAGCGACATCATCCTTATTGTAATTAATCGATGTTTCCAAGTCAGTTATCCTTTTCTCTCTTTTCCCGGCTCCTTCTTTAAGCATCGTTACGTCTGCGTCAAGTCTGCTGAGAGTAGACTCGATATTCGCCATCGTGGAAGCCATACTATCCAAGCGGTTTTCAATAAGAGAGAGCGTCTCAAGGCGTTCCATAATACGATGCAACTTCGCAGTCACACTTTCGGCCATGTAAGAGAAGCAAGTACAATATCACTCGAACTGGGGTTCTCTTGTAAGTTATTTTTCGTTTTTTTTTTAGCAGCGGGTGAAATGGAGATCCCAGTCAGCGTTTTTTTCTCTTAGCGGGCATATGAAAATAAGATGTAAAAACTGGAGCAACAGCAACACGTTCACTCCGCCATCTTACTTCACGCCTCCCCATATTCTCATTCCCATCTTGCTGTCATGACTTCTCTACCTAAAAATTAAAAATAGAGTGCTGCCAGTTTATTAGCCTCTGCAAACCTTAAGACTTTACTTTAATGTAATTTACTGCCATCGTGACTGGAGTTAATTTCCTTTCCTACGGATTTTGTCACCTAAAGTTTTCCATCCGCATTTTTCTATCCGCCATCCGCCGCTATCCGGTCCGCACTTTACAGAGAACCTTTTGTCAGCGCTGATTTCTCGAAACAATTTTTTTGACCTGAAGGAGACACTTTAAAGAGCTACAAGTCAAAGGGAATTTGTTCGATTTCTCTCAGATTTGGACAGCCGTATAAGAAACAAAGACGTGTCTGCGAATATTTTGTTTCTAAATACTTTTCTTTCAAGAGCGACTTTTGTACGATCACTCCAAATTTTTTAATCTTATTTCAAAAATGTTCTGTAACTTTTCAATGAAATTGAATATGGCAAATCGCAGACACGTTTTGTTAGCGATTTAGCCCTGGAAACGGAGGAATACATAACGTAACGTTCAAAAGGTGATTCGGGCGGTCGCAATCAATATTTTTCAAAATTTTTGGCATAGTCTGATAGCCAGTCCTTTAAGATTTAATTTGACATAGAGGTTTAGATATCCACAGTTTAAACTGGACGCGCTACATCGCTTTTACGGGAGACAACCCTGAAGGTGCACGATAACCTTCAGCGTTGAGTGAGGTTGGACTACCGGACAATGGCATCTCTCTGAACTAAGCCGTGAAGAACATTAACTAGGACCTCAAGATAACAGGAGAGTGACGTTTAACGAGCTGATTCTCTTTCAAGGGGTTTTTCAAGGGGGAATATAATGGTGTAGACCTAGGATCACGTGACAAAGCTTTTCGCGCACTGCAACGTTCCTTTTGGGCGACTGTTTGAGTGTGTAATCGAAGTGACTTTGGTTCAATAGAAACCGTTTCATTTTTGTTCTGTTTGCACATTTATTACAGAAATTAAATCAACGATGTTCCTATTTTACCAAATATTCCCACGTAAAATTCACCGAAATTTGCCTCCGAATAGCCTCATCCACAAAATGAAAAAAAGTTGCTTCGCTTTCCTGCCCCTTTTGTCTGTCTGACCATGTGGCATTTGTTTATACACTGTACGCAGGCTGAACAGGCAACTTCATTTGGGAATAGATTCCAGGAGTGGTACTCAAACAGTAGTAACATGAAACTGCTTCTGTCAGAATTAGAAGTTATGTTTGTAAATTCTCTTTGTGACACCTGATCTAGAGGAATGCCTCCCAGGAGAAGAAATTCAACAGGAAAATGGGATATTTTCTCTGTCTCTCTGCATTGTGTCCTTTTTCTTCTCGGCACGTATAAGTAGTGTAATAATAAAAATAAAATAGTTTCATTTTCCTAAGAAGTTTTCCAGCTCTTTATTTACTTTTGTTTAAAAATAATATTAGGGAAAAAAAAAACAATGCCAAGCATCAGACAAATGAGCCAAAAATAGACCACTTTCGAAATATTAAAATTCAGCCTAACACAATAGACCTCAAAACGAGGCTCTGGGGAATAAATCCAACAAACTCTGTAGTTATTCTCCAGTGCCTCGTACTGAGGTCTGTTGTTTTAGGCCGAGTTTCAATATATCGAAATTGGTCTATTGACAACGCATTTGCACGATGCATTCGATAACAAAATACACACGTAGCCACGTGTACACATTGTGTACCTTTTGACGAAACTTTGAATTAATCTTCGGTAAATGTGTGAAGAAGTTTACTCCATCGATTTTAGACACTGAAGCTGATCAGCCTTCAATTCAATGTTGGGAAGGCGCTTTTCTAAAAAATCAAGATACCTTAAATGTGACAGGAGTGATTTATCTCTAAGCAATATGTTAAGTAAACACGTCCGTCTACAACGCAACAATGATGGCTCAGTTCTTGTTCACAAAC
>JAHPZR010051120.1:2500-5000 GCA_019787425.1 Platygyra sinensis | reverse complement strand
AAGGCCTGTAATGCTTATGTAGTACAACAGCCTTTGTAGTCCATTCCAAACTACTGCACCTTACACTGGGAATTTTTGCAATGGGAGTTCAGTCATGTTTTACATGTTTGTCACATAGATTTCCCTTGCTGCAATATTTACATTAGTGTTTTAAATAATTCACTGGTTTTCTAAGTTGAATGCATTCCTATCAACAAAACACTATAGGCCCTTTTATCCTGCCCTCACAAAATACTGAGTTATTGTCCGAGTGTAAAAATAATTCTTAAACTTTAATTTAATTTAGACATCGAGAAGCCTGTACTGTGAATTAGCAAGTTTTATTAATGTTGTTGTTCCAGAGGTGAACGTACATACAAACAATAATAGATAGCTTTACGGTAACAATACAACCTTTCAAAATGTTTGTCCATTCAATACGAGTGTTTTCTCTTGAATCCTAAAATTGAAACCAACCATATTTCTTTGATCTTGTATTTATCAAAGCTTCGACGTGTCTCGCTTCTCGTTGAATTGTTCTTGAATACAAACCAGCCAGCTGGTCAAGCCTTTGTTGCCAGGCTTTCGCGAAAGGAAATGTTCGAAATAGGCGAATAACAGTAGGAACTCGTCTGGACGCTTCGTCTTTACCTTATCATTCTTCATGAAGATCATTCCGCAAATCTTTTATGTGAATCCAGTAGATACCTCAAAGCAAAACTAATGAACTTCTCCCTCGCTGCTTGATAAAAAAAAATAGCCAGGTTCTGTTGTTTTGTGTTATAAAACTAAAACCAACTTGACCGTAATGGCGGCTCTTTCGCGAAAGCCTCGCAAACTCTCGCAAACGCACATCTTACTGACTTCCGGTTCTTGAATCAGCCAATCAGATTTCGTCCAAATTCTGGACGAAGACGCAGACTCCTATGAGACTTTGTATCAGGCCCAATTGTAGCGAGCGCCGACATAAGAAGACATAGGAGCGATGGTACAATTGGGCCTGATCGCAGGTTATACGCGGAAAGAGCTAGGAACTCGCTGCTCTCGTGACTTTGTTCGCGCGACTGCCGGTGAACTATCGTCAACTATCACGAACTTCGTTGGCCGTTTGACCATTTGAATGATAGTTGGTGATAGTTTATGCATGGATAGTAAAGAGACTGGATTGGAAACGTATATCACGTGGGCTGATTTCTCATCGCCGATTGGTTGTTTCGTGCTTCAAGATGACGTCTTATGTTGCCATCATAGTGGAAATTTATGACGAAAAGATGGCGAATATGTGGCGCAAGACAGCCAAAATTTGTGTTTTTTTTGTATTTCATTTTGTTCTTTCTCTCCGGTTCTGGTAGTATTTCATGTTTTGACATATATTTTTTCTCATTGTCTGCTGTTTCACGGCGATGACGACCGTGCAATTCGATGGAGTGAATGACCAGCTCACTCTTTTAAGTTATTTATATATGTTATTTTCTTGTCAGAAAGAATTTTTGATATTCGTTAGAAGTAAAATAGAAATAAAACAGTTCTTTTTGCTATCATAATGAGTTACCTTATAACGATAAAATATATGTAACACTACATGCCGGAAAGTTATATTTCAACCCATTTAGCACAGATACCACCCCTGGAAAGTTTTCGTTAAAATTACACAATGAAACATTTGTTGCATGGAAATATCAATAAACATCCTGGGAATCTCGAGTAATTCTTACATCGCCAGTACTTCTGATTGCTTTTTGATTTTGAGGTGACCTGTGACCTGTGACCTGCAAAAGAAACCTCTCGAGTTCTTCGTGGTTCGGTCAATTCCAAGTTCAATCATTCTCCCCGGCCCCCAGCTTTTGACTGTTTGTTTTGGTGAACAGAAAATATTTATGGTGGGCCCTTGAGAGAAGTGCAGATGCTCCACCCATAGGATAGTGTCCAAAGGGCATGTATAAAATTTTACGTGTTATAATTTTAAATATTTTAGAACTGTCTACTCATGAGTGCTAATAAAACGAGAAAAAAAGCATCTTCTATTTGGGAATGCAGCTTATTAAGTGATTGACTGTCATGTACTCCACTTTTTTGTATAGAGCGTATTGAAAAATTGATTCAGATGTGGTCAAAAGTAATGCAATGACCTCCACAAAGACAAACTTGCAAAGATGATGTGTGCAGTGAAAATTCATTGAGAGAAGGCTCTTCCCTTTAAAAAAATATAGAATCCATTTTTATTATAAAAATAACAATACCTTATGTCTGAAGGTTTCTTGAAACATTCTAGGCCCTTTTGCCCTGAACAACCCGACACCATACTTGCTTGAAAGACTGAAGTACCATTACGAATTTTTGGTTTTGGTGTTGTGGCAACTTTACAAAGGGTTCAATCTCAGAAAAGAATTTACATCTACATTCTTTACATAACTTAGGGTTAATCCCTTTGATCTTTAATAAATCATGCTTTTGTATTTAAACAGTACCAAATTTAAATGACAATTCCTTGTATTTGATGGAATGTCAAATGCCCCACCCC
>JAHPZR010051119.1:17500-43918 GCA_019787425.1 Platygyra sinensis | reverse complement strand
GCATCACAAGACAATTTTCGTGGCAAAAATTCATAAAAAATCTAGTATCAAAAATTCACAAAGGGTAAGGGGCCAATAACTGTGCGTGCTCATGTGCATTGCTAAGGAGAAATTTCACTTCCAATATTACTTGAGTCAGCCTGAGCAGGGAAATTTTGAGCAATTCAACAACGTGCAATTTTGGCTTTATTTAACATGTTTTTTCTTTGTGTTCCACAAAATGCAAAGTGAAAAAGTACAAGCCAGAACAAAACAAGAGATTTCCATGTGGCTTTTGTGTGCTTCCTTAGATCTTGTCGAGGTTCCACTGCTCATGTGAACTGTGCATGTGCTAACAGCATAAATTTCGATAGATATCGGGGGAACTTCCAGTTATTTTAAATACAAAGGGAAATGCAGTTTGCCATTAAATCCAGCTTTTTTCAACAAGTAATGATTTAAGCTAATGCTGGAAATATAGCTATGCATTTCTTTAGAAAAAAAAATTAGGAATTATTTTTTCAATATTTTGAAATTCTCTCAAAATTTGACCTTTTAGAAATGAAACAAAATATATGCTTGGCATAATTAAGATTAAAATTACAATATAAAACAAATAAAAAAAACCTGATAAAGTATTATGCTTGGGAGCCTTACATATTATATTCAGAATTAGTCACATGACCATGGGCATGACCTGATGACAACATCACTGGTGTTACTGACTTGAAACACATGAAATAACTCTGAACTAAATAAAAATGACAAGTTTATATGACAATAAACTCCCTCAGCAATGGCTAAAAAATAACAGTTAGTGCAGGGCCCTCAAAAAATTAATCGGCCAATTGAACAACTCAGCATCAGAAATCATAACACCAGGGGTCCAGGGGCCTGTTTCTTGAAGATCCTGAAATGTTTTTGCACCCAGAAAGCCATAGCAAAATCTCAAACGTTGTGATTACAGAGCTGTATTATTTACAAATTCTGAATAGTATTCATCATATTATGACCAAAAGTTCCCTTCATACAAGAAGTTTCAGGCAAATAGAGCTTTCAGTTTTAGATACAGATTAACTGAAAATGGCTTTGCAGGCCTGAAAAAATTTTGGAGCTTTCGAGAAACAGCCCCCTGGTCTTGATCATGGAAGTTGTTCTAAAATTACTTTAACTTAGCATGATTTTGTATTCAGTATAAACAAATAACTGCAAAATAAAACTCTGAATGAAAAACTACCTCAAACATTTTCTGTGGTTGTGCTGTAGGCTTGAGTTGTTTTGTTGATCCACTAGTCTATTAAGAGAGGACAAAATTTAATTGTTTGTTGATGTACATGTAGAAACATATCTCTAGAGTTACATGTGAGATATCTTTTAACAGTGAGCTTCTTAAAAATAATCAGTAGTCAGTAGATATCACTATTATTTAAGCAAAAAACACATCATCTACTTTTTTGATGCATGCAATGACTGCTGATTTCACAAACTTGTTAGGTTTAAACAAAACAGAATTCAAGCATTGGATTAAAAAACAGCCATCAGTGAGTGACTAGAGTTAAAGGGATAGCATTGTGAGCTGTGCATGTGTAAAACTGCATTTTCATATCAGCTAAAATTTAGAGGGGATTTTTCATGTAATGTGTTAATTTGTAGCCAAGGAAAAGCAGTGAATGCAGATTCCACAGTATGTTAAGATTTAGAAGCCAATAATAAAATAAATAGACAAAAAATCATGTCATTTTAGACTAAAATTCTCACGGAGGACTCCCGTACAAAAAGGACGGGGATGCTTGTCAGAAATTTTCAAAAGAACATCTAAGAGGTACGGCTGTACCAAGATCCTGTTTTGTGGGCGTGGCTTGAAATGTTTTTCACACCTAAGAGGTACCAATTCTAAAACAACATAGTGACTGTTGTATTTTTTCAGCTCAATACCATAAAACAAGGTACAACAAGACCCCCCCCCATTCCTTTTTAACCCTAGTGCCACACGCACCATCATATTTCAACACAATCCATGCATTTTTCAAACATTAAGACTTCTTATAGTTATAAATACTTGTTTTCTGCAGCATATCTGCACAGAATTCTGTGCTTAATATGTACGTAGAATGCTTGAGTAGATTCTTGAGAAAATTAAGACTTAGTGGTCAAGATGCACTGAATAGCTCAACTGGCCCAGGCACATTCACGTCTAGTCTCTACTTGGCGATTCTATTTTTGAATTTCACAAACAAGATTGAAATCTTTGTTGGATGTTTTCAATTTCTGGATTGAAAGCTTGCACATGCGCAAATCATGTCCCTTTAAGTCAGTATAAGGCTGTTTGATTTGGAAGATGAAAATATAAATGTAATGTAGATTATACATCTCCAATGAGGCCTCCACTAAAATATGCCTGGCCAAGTTTCCAAACATCAGGTAATCCTTCATTCAACAGCTCTGATAATTCCTCCACAAATAGCACACGCTGAGGCACTGAAGTTCCACTTTTAACTGAAATAAACCATGGCATAAAGTCAGTCAAATACTGAATTCTGTCCATTGAATTCAAAGAATGATATCACAGCTAGTCTAAAGTTCAACTTAAAATAACAGTTTAATGCTAAAATGATGACTCAAGAAGGTAATACAAAAAAATAATGATGAAGCTGTACATACATTGGAAATGGGATTTATCAGAGTTCAACTACTAAATTTGCTAAAACTTACTATAAATAGACTACTCAGGAACTATTGGAAAAATAAGATTACACAAGCACAAACACAGTCGTAAAATACTTTATTCATTCATTCCAACTTTAAATCCAATCATGTGAGAAAAGAAGCACACAGCACCCAATTTATGTTTCTTGAACAATTAGAAAAGTTGACTAAATTTCTGCACTTTAACAACTTACGGCTACGCTCCAAAGATGACGTCTTACTGGGAGTTGAAGTAACCCTAAGAATTCCCAAAGAGTCACTGCGGTAAGAAACTGAAAAAGATACCCAGCATTCAATATTAACTAATTATAACTTACTGCCATATGACTTTTGCAACAGATAACAAACTTAATTTGATAATATGTCATTTTCTCTCCACTTCTAGATATTGGACACGCTTTCTTTACAGACATTTGTGTCCATTGTTTCAGTGCACCTTTGCTGCGAGCACAGATCACATTGCAATGTCACACAATGTCGTACATCAACTGCACACACTACGGAAGAAAATAATATAAGCAAGTAAAGGGCTAACCTGCAGTTTATTCTCTTAAATGATTAGTGACCCCCTCTTGTCTTTTCATAGATCACTTGCTTTACCCCATTTCAACAAAAAAATCTACATGTATATATGAGATATTACAGGTACTAATATTTTGGTTTTGTGCTCACATGTGACCAGAGTTGTCTTCAAAATTTTATGTGGATGGGTGCCAAGAGTAATAGTATGCTGGACAAAACTGTTCTGGATTGACATTTTACAACAAAAAATTGAAATTTTCAATCTACAGGTTGTGTGCGATGCAAAAAAGTTTTTAATTATCTTAAATTCCACACAATGGAAAGTTATTTTCATATAGATCATGTAAGGAAGACAAGTGTTTCTCATGCTTTCTTGTCAAAATCATGACAAGAAAATCCATCAGCATGTATAGTACCGCTCAAAGGTAAGTTACCACCGTCTCGCATCTTGTTTCTCTCGAGACTCGTCTCGAGAGAAACGAGACGTGTCTCGTTTCTCGCGAGTGCACTGGAAGTACCAATACTTCGCTTTCGTCGATATTCAAACCTGTTTTGTGTATTATTGTACCGATTTGTGTGGTAAGCACGATTTTCATTCTCATCAGCGATGCGTGTGTATGGCCATGTGTGTATAAAAGAACTTTTTTCGTCTGCAAGCCGACAACTTCTTGCAGCTTCTTGCGGTCGCTTGCTCTTGGATCCTACATGTACATGTACAAAGGCACAAGAACATCTTTGCAGTAGGAAGTTAAAAAGGATAAAACTTCTTTGCGGTTAGAAGTTAAAACCGAAAGAACTTCTTTGCACTGACATCTTAGCACGCGAAGAATTGTATCAAAACGTGATGCAAAGTTGGACCGATCCAAATTGTGAAACGTACTCTGTAAATTCACAAGGGCGAACAACCTTTCGATCGGATGATGGTAGCCGCTCAAACGGCCAAAAGTAATAATGAACGGATGTGATGAAAATTTACTTTGAATTCTTTGATCGGCGTGAGCTGCTGTTTACATGTTTCTACAAATTACTTACATGTTTTTCCGTCAAAACGTAAACAAATGCAGCCGAAGACGTCGATTCTCGCACAAATAAATCGTTGACCTTTCGACGTATATGGTTACCATTACACAGAGGTCTTGGGAAATTTCTTAATGATATGATTAATATTAAGTTCTAAGCGTAAGCTGTAAAAAAAGTCTAAACCATGTTTAGTCATCCTTGGCGAAAATTTTCGTTCGGGAATGATAGATTTTATCGCTAACAATGGGAAGATTTTGGTGACGTGCTAAGCAACGTGTGAATAGTGGCTCAAAATAACTTTACAGATTGAAACAGAGATAAGGCCTTTGGCTTTTTGTTGGGTTATAATTATTTTCATCAACTGTTTAGTAACATATACTTGCGTACACTTAAGAACACAAGCTTTATGGCAAATAGAACCAGCGATGTATTTGCCGCGACGCTTTGCAAAACAAAAATTCAATTGCCGCGAATTGCGAAATCGACTCGTCAACACGTGCCGCTAGATGGAACAATCCCTTGCAAAATCTTTGACTTAGTACAGTCGCTGCATCACATAAACCTTATTAGAAATTCCTGTCTTCAATGATATAGCATTTCAGCATTAGGATGAACGATTTTTGTTTAATAGAAGCAGGGAAATTTTTAGTGTTGGCGTTGACGCTTCGGAGAAGAATAAAGTTCATTAAGCTTAGCGACTTGTCGGCGCGTGCCGTCAGACAAAACTTTCCCTGGCAGAAAAAATGAAAACTAATGCAAACGGCGCATCTCGGAAACCCTGATAAAAACTCTTGTCTTCAGAGGTATAGTATTTTGACATTTGAATGAACGATTTGTACCATATAGAACCGGAGATTTCGTTTTTCCCACAATTCCTATGACGCTTTTATGCAATAGACGGCCGAAAGCCGGAAAACTTTTCTTCTGGACAAAATTAAATGTTTGTGTTAGCGGTTATTGCAGAGTGCATAAATGTAGGCAACTACATTCCGAGATAATGAAAATAGCTACAGTATCGAGGTTGCAAAAGTATGGATTCGCACTGAGCAAGATTCGCGAAATCAACTCTTTGAACCCATGCGTGATCGCATGAATAGCCCTTTTCACGGTTAGCTTTTCTCATTTGCATTACAATGTAATTCTACGTGGATGCGAGGCAATTTCGGGCTAAAACTGCAAAATAGCCAGAAATTGTCTCACATAGATGCTAGATTTCATTGTAATGCAAATGAGAATGGTTAACCGTGAAAAGGGCTATAAGAACGAATGTAACTCTTCTTGTAGTTTATGGAGATTTTAAACCTTACTTGGCTATTTCTATGAACTTTTTCCTTTCCTTCGCAAATTGTTGTTAAAAACAATCGTGTTCTGCGACGCAAATTCAGTGCCTAATTAATTATCACTGGGTACGTTTGATATTTGTTCGATATGAATCGAGCGAACAAACAATGCATCAATGCATACATGTATCTTCTGTTACTCGATCCCATCGATTTGCCGGTGAACTGCAGAGCAACAATCATTTATACACATAACCGGTTTCTTACGCGTAATATATTCCATACTGAATGCTTCAGTGATTCTCAAGAGAAATGAGAAATGACTCGAGAGAAACGAGAAACGTCTCGAGAGAAACGAGACCCGTCTCGCAAGAAACGAGACGAGAGGTGGTAACTTACCTTTGAGCGGTACTGTAAGGAGTTTCTTGTCAAAATACTCCAATACTCCAAATAAGACTCTTTAAAACAAACATTAATTAAAAGTTTATACCTTTTTGCCTTAGTACCTTTGCTCCTTAGTTCCACAGTGCCTTAGCCGATGGCAGCCCCAATATTGCACTCCACACCAAAAGTGAGCAAAGTGACCCCCATTTGTTTTGGCCTTTCTGACAGAGTTAGCAGTAGCTTATCTTTTTATGGTATGGCAATTTTTTTTTTCATTTAGTATGCTGGAATATCTTGGGCACAAATATTCTTAAATAAATACTTCTGGTAACAGATTCATTGGTAGGGTCAGATTACAGCATTTGTATAAAATACTGAAAATCATGATGTCTAAAACACGCTAGTCAGATCATGCAACACACACCTAAAGAGGCAACACTTCTGGATTCTCTGATGTCCAACTCCATTTTTGAGGAATCAACCTGAAGCAAGGGAACAGAGTCTAACAAAGAAATGAAAATCATTGTTTCATTCCTATGTGTCAAAATCTGTCTGACTTACTATCTGAATTAGAATGCATAAAAAAGACTATTGATCTTAAGCAGTTCATGAACATCATAGCAGCTGACCATGCATCAATGAACTCATAATATAATATTATTACATGTACATTGAACATTAAGATTGAGGCTTTAAGTGTTGATTCTCCTTCCCAAAGGGCTGTCACAGGGCTGATTATCATCAGTACAATTGTAATTACTTCAAGAGGGTTGCATCAAAACTACAATCTTGGACAGTATAGAATGGAACAATTATCTCCCATCCCCCAGTAGCGCATTGGATTAGGGCATAAGTCGCAGGTCTAAGTGGCATGCATGAACTCTGTCGGGTCTGCTATTTTTATTTTTTTTCCTTTCTGCGAGCAATGTAAGTTGAAATGTTTTTTCTTTTGCCGTAAAAATGCTCTGGCAAATAATGCCAGCGCACTGCCATTCACTCCATCTCCCTCACATTAATGAACCCTCCCTCCACGTACACTAAATACAGTGTATTGCCACCTCGTCAGAGGTGCCAAAAAAATCAAGCAAGTGAAAGTATCGATGAAGTACTTTTAAAAGGACCAAAATTTAAGGTTCAATTCTGAAAACCTAAGAAAGGGAGCTTAATCGGAGATGTGAAGCGTTTAATATTTTTCATGATTTCCCACGCGTGCAACTGACCAACAATAAAAAATATATTGGGATTGGTTAAAGAAATAACTTTGCTTTTCACGGCCTACACTTCAGCAACGCATTTATGCATATTCAATTTTCACATCAATAAAGTACATGACACCAAAAATAAACTATGCTGTGATTTTATTTCAATTCTATTTGAGTCACACACAGAGATCATAAGATTTTAGTTCCACTAACATTCTTTTAACTTGGTTATTGAACGTGCGACAACAGATCAGATGTGCCCTGCATAGCAAACATAGCTTCTTGTAACGCCAGTGTCGTCCTTGGACAATCTTGGCCAGTATAAAATGGAACAATTATCCCCCATCAACCCCCGAAGCAATGATGGCGGCATGAAGGAGCAAAAAACGTGCCATTTTGGCATCATTGAAATGGGGGGGAGGGTGGTCCAGATGTTCCATTTATTTTGTCCAAGATTGTAGTCATGAGTTCACTTGAGTGCTAGTTACCAAAACTGATTTTGTAGCAAATAAGCATTAAATAGAGTGTTAATCTGATGACATGCACATCAAGAGAGTTAATTCTTACCCTTAGATTTGTGATCTTCCTGACAGTTAGCCAGTAATTTGAGTAACCAATCCTTCTGGTGAACAAGGCATTCCCAAGCAGGATCCCCTTGGTAGTCTAAGTCTACCAGATACCTACAATCAAGTTTGCCAAGTCTTGACTTAAATATGTATCTAAATATGGTATGTGCAATCTAATAACAGAAAGGAAATGATTCATATACAATATACCGTTTTTGAGAAGTGTACAGAAGAACAATCTTTCATCTTATTTTAAATAATTAAAACCTTTAATTCTGGAACAACAGTATGGTTTTCTGTTTGCTCAGGTTTTCTGTGGAGGAGGCATGGTCGAGTTGTCAGCGTGTCGGACTCGCAATCCAGCAGTCCTGGGTTCGAGTCCCACTCTGACCCCTACCTGGATCTGTTTCTCGGTAGCCCTCAGTTCAAATCCTCGGTCACGCTTGTAAATAGCCAACTGGTTTGCCTCCGGCCAGTTGGGATTCTTAACAATGTTCTGTTCGATTTGAAATATTTGTTTCAGTTGTTTGCTTGGCCCCACTAGCACTTGTGTGCTATAAACACTGTTGCTGAGGGTAAATAAAGGTTATATTTTTTTATTTTTCAGAATCATTGTTATGAATTCAGTGTTTACTGACTGCCTAGTGCTAATAAGATAATTGCAGTTTATACATGTACATGTACCTAATAAGTTTCTTCTGTTCTTCTAGAGGTGATGGCAAGTCAGCCAGTTTAAGTTTAAGACATTCTCGGAAGCTCTCTATTTTTGCTTCAACTTCTTGCAAAACTAAAGTAACAAAAAGGTTGATTTATTAATTAAATAATTGTGGATTGAAGTCTATTGTAAGTGTAGAGTGCTGCTGCAATGAATACTATTGGTAAAAAAAAACAATAACATTGACTTTATTTTAACAATACTGAAAAAGGCCTTTGTAGCCCACAGTTAGCAGAGCTATTCTAGGCGGGCTACTTAAACTGACATTGTATAATTATTAAGCTCTCACACAGACATACACACTAAATCACTTACAATAAAATAAAGAAATGAGCGAATATATAAAAAAAACAAATAACAGTTATAACTAAGCAGACACACATAAATTGCATTAGACTGAGAGGAAAATAAGGCAAGAGATTCTTAGCCGGTCATAGAGAAAGGTGGTCAGTTGAAATACGATATTAAGCTAGAAAGGACAATGTACAGTGTAGCACATGTCAACATTCATCTCCTCAGTTCCAAGAATTATTTTCAAAAGTAGGAGAGTCAGCTTGCATTTAAAAGGTGCTCTCCTTAGCTTACAAAATTCAGGGGGATGCCATTCCATATTTTCACAAGCAACTGATGATTTTCCTTTACTGACATTGACATAACTTTAACTGTGCATGGCTTGAAGAGTAAATCAAGCATGTTTAAGGAGGTTCACAATAGTTTTTAGGTTTTCTGGGACTTTTACATTTGAGGGATTCATTAAAACAAGATAATTTTTCTTACAATTTCTTAGTAACAGATACTAGCTCAATCATCAGTGAACAAAAACATAAACACGTGACGTCATCAGCTGTTACCATAGCAACAGCATATAGTTGTAAATAAGAGCCATCATGGAGCTAACGCTAATAGCGCAAAAATTAACTTGGTGACCCCTATTTTTCTTAGTTTTATCCATGAGAATGGGAGCAACTATAGAGAGTTTAAAAAAATTCTCTGGATCGGATTTTATGTATTTGCAAAAAACAGTATTTTCTGAATGGCTATAAATCTGATCCAGAGAATTTTTTAAAATTTTACCAGTAGTTTTCTTTAAGTCTACACTACCCAATTTTAAAACAAAATAGTGGGGTCACTGGACTTGTTTTTCAAATAATTCAATTCGCATCTCAAGAAAATTTACGCGCGTCTCGCGCCTTTCTAAAATCAACCCTTTACAAGATCCTGCTTTTCGCATGCGCAAATGTTGTCCGCTGGTCAAAGCCCTTGATTTGTTTTGAAGAGTCGCTTGCTCAATTTTCGATTGATTTCATCAGCTTGTCCAGCGTAATCAACACTACTTAATCTACACTACCCAGTTTGAAAACAAAAAAGTGGGGTCACCGGACTTGTTTTTTCAAATAATTCACTTTGCGTCTCAAGAAAATTCATGTGTGTCTCACGTGTTTCTAAAATCTCACCTTTACAAGATCCCGCTTTTCACATGCGCAAATGTTGTCCACTGGTCAAAGAACTTGATTTGTTTTGAAGAGTTGCTCACTAAATTTTCGGTTGATTTCATCAGCTTGTCCAGCTTAATCAGTCATTTAAGCAGACCTGTAAATTATTTTTCGAAGTGCTGTTAACAAGCTTGCTTTGTTGCTACGTTTTGGAGTATTTCCAAATTTGTTTGTTTATCATTTCACTGTCTTTTGCTTTAATTAGTTTTCCTAGAGGCAGGATAAAACAGTAGACTGGTTCACACTGATTTGAATATTAACTAAACTAGAAGGAGAGAAATCATGAGAGATGTGTAATCCTACACCTAAAAGAGACCATTCGATATAGAGTCTAGAAAGGTTCATATACTTAACGAGTTTTGCCATAAATTTATCAAAAATTAGAAATGATTAGCAAATACATTTTGAAGTCTTTATTTTGCACCTTGACAAGAAGGCATATGATTACATTTTATAATAAAACGACCATATGCATGCTGCACAATATTTTCTTACAATAATTTGATAAGTTAATTTTTAGTTTTCTATTGTCTGAAATCATTGTTACCAATCTAAAAAAAGGTAAATACAACTTTAAAGCCAAAGAAATAAAGTATTTCTGTGACTTCAGCGGTCATCTGTTTACATATTGTGATTTTTGTTATTGATGAAATACAAAAGGAGGGACTTGTTTATTGTACTCTGATGAAAGAAATATTGAACTAGACGCTCTAAGAGCGTTAACTCGGGCTTCGTACCACAGTACCAAATCGTACTTTATGAGTAGCAGGACGCGTATTGAACACAGTAAACACAAATAAAAGAATCAGGATATTTTCCACTGAGATATTTTCTATTCAAGTTGCTTCTTTGAGTACATGTATCCTCCTTATCCAATCGCAAGTTGTAATTTTAAACCATTTTGGTTCAAGAATCAAGCACAGCTGGAGAACTTGTTTGCAAAGAATTTTCCAGGTCTTTTTCTACTAACTGCGATTACTATGCTAGCAGAAATTGTAGCAAGTTCTTTTACTTCTTGTGGGCGATCCGAGTGAATCATGCAGCTGAATCTTTGCTGCGTTGCGATCTTAAACCCTTTTCAAAAGTCATCTCTCCTTGGAGAGCAAATAATTAATCTCTTTCGCGAGAGCTGAAACGAATCATGATTAAGTGGCTTCGCCAAAACAACAGTCAATGAGGTGTCAGTTTACATTGCAAACATTTGCATAAACTTTCAAGTTGTGTTTTTTGCGGATAACTTCCGAGAATATGCGATCCTTAACGCAGTTCATGAAGAAATATTCAAGCTACATATTTTTATTGAATCAAGGTAGGAGTATTTTGTAAAAGGGACTCGTTCATTAGAGAAGATGAGGCATTCTGTTTTGTTTGGTTTCGTACTCAACTTGTCTGTGTCACACAACAGGATTTCTATAAGAATTGGCGATTGCCAAGACTGGTAAGTGTATTTGAACTACTAGTGAAATAAATTTCGCTCAGCTATTGTCCATGCAGATTTTTTTAGAACTTCAGTGCCAAGAACCTCAATAATCCCGCACAATTCCCCACACAATTGAAGTTTTAATTTCCCCATACAATTGGTCTCCAAAATCACACAATGCAATTTTTTTTCTACACCCCACTAGAAAGCCAATTAATTTGGAGCTAAGATATTTTATTCAAGTAACCGAAAGTCTTATCTTTAAAAATTTTGAGATCAACAGATTTTGCGTGAAGCTAAGAGTCCAAAAACGTTTTTGTATTTAGTTCGTTTTATTGCAATATGATTTGTTTTACTGAAATATTAAATAACAGCAGAAGCCACATGGATCCACATGCGATCGGCTCAGTTGTTATCCCACGAAAACATTTCAAGCATGAGCTTACCTGGCTGGCTTTGAAGAATATAATTCAAGGACCGACCCTTTCGGAAAAAGATCGACATCTTTTGTATGCGAGATGAACATATATAGCGCGATATAATCGATACTTGCCAAAACTTTCAAAACACCGAATTCTGTCACAACAGGACAACTCGGATTAATATTAATCCGTGGATTATAATAGTAATAGATTATAATAGGATTATTATAATCCGGTAATAGATTATTATAATCCAGTAATACATTATTATAATCCAGTAATAGATTAAGGCACGGCAAAAAATTGGAAAGATTAGATTATTATTAATAATATCATCTGGATTAATATTAATCTCTATTATAATCCAGATAAAATTCCCATGAATGTTTGGATGTAACAGATCTGTATGACAGACTAGGGACTGACGGAATATAACACAGATCACGATCACTTGCATATGCTAGAGCTGGTAGATAACACGATGTTCACCCTAGAAGAAAATGAAAAGGAGCAAGCGCCTCTGGGTCAGCAAATCCATGCCGTGGGCATGTGCTTTTACAAAAGAGGGGACCTTGAGAAGGGAATAACTACCAGCTGGGTAGGAATAGCGACAATCCCAAAGACACGCTGTTTCGAGGTTCGGAGCCAGTATATCATGATAGCAACTATGTATCTGAATTTGTCAGGAGATGCCCTTAGTAAAATATATACATGTATACTTTATACTTAGATCCAAGTAAAATGGTCCACAAATGCATAGGATAGTGATAAGGATGCCTAAGATCTTAAATAATGCCAATCTTTGGAAGCTTTGGACAAAGATTAATCAAAGGTACGGATAATGTTAGAGCTACATAGGATTAATGTTTATCAGATTAATATTAATATTAATCAATTAGGACTAATATTAATCTTAGATTAATATTAATCCTACTTGGTTAAGGCAGGGCTAAAACCTCCGCAATAGATTATAATTATCCATTACTGGATTATAATAATCATTAAGATTAATATTAATTTGATTAAAGGGGCTCAGTCACGTTTGAAAAGCTTAGCACAACTTTTCAAATTCGTTGTTTGCAATCCGTGTCAATCTTCTCCATCCTTAACCATCCTTGTTCCTTTATGGTTTATTATCGTCTCTTTGATGTTTTCCTAACTTTACAAAGTGTTATTTTTAGGTTTCCTTCAATTTAACGGTTATTTTTTTCGATGTTCAAAATAACTCAAGATGCCGGTTACTGAGCCCCTTTAATATTAATCCGAGTCGTCCTGTCACAAGTGAGCAATGTCGCGTTTCTCGTCCCCAGTTTCTGCGGTCTACGCATGGAACGCCTGGGACCATGACCCCCCTTTTGCGACAAAAGGGGGGCATTTTCTGACTCGGGCTTTCCTACCGAAGCCCGAGTAATAAGTACTCTATATAACAATTTTTCTCCAAGCAGTAAATATTCAATAATTGTTAACAAAGCCTAAGTGGTTGTAGAAGGAAAACAACTTGTGAAACAACTTTTGTACATGCAGAACTCAGTATTTATGCTAGCAGTTTATTCCTTGGCCTATTTTTACCATTGAAAAAGTGCACAAAGTTTACCTCACCTGCTTGGCAATGTAAACAAGACTTGAGGTCAGTTTTTAGCACTTCCATGTTGACAATTTGGGTGCCTGATAACATTTGGCCGTCCTCTTCCTCTAAGTTTTGCTATTCGTAGAAAATGATTACTTTTGAACTCTTTAAAAGAAACTTCAGTCTTCAGTTTTATTTGTTACAATTTACTGGTCCAAAAAGAACTTATCTGTTTTGACCTAGTCACTGTTTTCCTGGGGGCTCAATATCCTCCTCCTCACTATCATAATTGTTTTTCCTGGGATTTTTCCTCACTTGCCCTTGCAAGGTTTTTCAACACGCTCAAGTGTCGCTTCGATGCAAAACGACCTTTATGGCAACCAGAAATGACACAGACAGAGTTTTCATCATTTTCTCCAGCATAGACCACGGATGGATTAAGTAAACTAAAGCCATATACAAAGCCAGCCAAGGAAAGCTAAAGAAGTAAATGTGTGCTTGGTTGGGTCTCGGGAGTTTCGTAGTCCAGTTCAGGGTCTTCACGATCAATTGCAACGCATACATGAAAACTGTAAAATTTTCTTCTCGGCACCACATATGCTGATCAACAAGCATTTTTTTTTTAGCTAATAGTACAAATAATTACTTTTGGCGGCTAAAAATTTCGTAAAAAAGCAATTTTCCCCAAAAACTAGACGTGAATAGAGTTCGGCAAAGAAAATTACGCGCCGCCATATTTGTTTACCTCCCCTATGGCTTTTGAAAATCCCGCAAGTGACGCGCGTGATTCGCGCCGCTACAACCCAGTCCTAAAACTATTGTGAGCCTCCTTAAAGTGCACCTAACCCCAAAAATTTTTTTCCGCTAAAACAATTAAGCTTGTTTTGTGGAGTAATTAGCCGCAAAAATTTTTCGATTTGGTTAAATCCTCGATTTTCTGTGCCCCCTTGAAACCGAGTTTCGTATGGTTCACGACCGAGCATAGGGAGTCTGGGGAGAGTAAAGCCGTGACGTCACTTCGAGAACGAAAGCTTCGGCTGTCCCAGTCGGGCCTTTTACTCTGTGTGAGCGTAGAAGCCTTTTTGCCGCACAAGTTTTTCGCTGGGGCTCCACAGTCGACAGATTTCTGTTTTTACCAACAATATCTTCTATTTCGTCGGATTCTGAAATGAGCTTTGACTCAGAAGACTCCGAAATTTATTATATCGCTGAAGAGAATGACGACTCGCACTTGTCAACAAAACAAAGTGAACAGTGGGTGAATAGTTAAACGATGATGGCCGAGCTGATTTATATGCTGACAACTCTCTGGCCAACGAAGAATGGATAGACAAATGAGGTGGATGCTGACAAAGAACTCGAACGAGCTCTGATGGACAGACCCGAAGGCAATGATATGTAGAAGTCAGAGACTGTAGCGTTTGGCGCGTATAAATTTTACTAAATTCGCGCATTCTTCGATCTCGCATTAACATACTTTCGTATAAATAAAAGTCAAGCCCGTTTACTTTCTCAAATTATTTTAACTGCATTCGTTCAACGTAGATCAAAATGATTATCCCATGACACAATGTTTGTTCTTTTCGTGCAAGTGTGGAAATTAATTGGACTGTCGCTTCCCTTCAAAACATCAGCGAATGTTATTGTTGTTATTATTATATTAAAGTGAGTTAGAAGGTTGTCAAGACTCAAAGAAGAGTGATATTGTTCTTGAAGATATTGGTGCTGATGTTATCTTAAAGTGTGTTACTGAATATCCAGGAATTATACCTGTATGGCTTCAGAAATGGAGTTTTAAGATTAGTAGTGGGCAAATACAAACTATCTGTCGGCTGTCACTGCCGACTGACTGCTGTTGTTTCTCAGATCAGATGCAACAACGGCTGCATGAATCGATGGACAAGCGGTTATTCCAAATTCGTCTCGCTTAAGTCACTGAGTCAGCAAAGTCCCTTCCTCTCTCTGAAAATTCAGGCATCGAGCGAGATCATCTGGTTTGAAATACTTTATAGAACAGATCACCGAACTCTTAGACGGCTATCGCACGAATCGAGCCATCACTTTGTACGTTTCTTCTTTTCAGGACATCTCTCCATAAAACGGAATGGCATGAAGCGCAGTACCTCCTGTAAGTTTGTTGTGGACACATTACAACACAAAACACTATACACTACAACTGTATCCTCCTCAATTTAAATAGCGATATCTATAAAATTACCTACAGGGTTTTGGCATCTCTCTAAAGCTTAGATTTTGTTCATTATTTTATAACCAATTTTTGCAATGCTTTCCCCTGAAATCACTCGTCACGGCCAGTTACGGCTGGCACAGGAGTCACTGGGTTAAGATGATTTTTAGGGTTGTGCTGTAGTTAGTTCTGACCTTATTTTTCACGGTGGGAAAAGGAACTCAGTTAAGTACTGTAGATGGATAACACACCTCTTTTAAAAATCTTTATATCTGTTCCAGCAAACAACGACTTAGCTCTTCCATAATCACTAATAACCATTTCATAATCACCCTGTGACAAAAATGAAATTACAAATACAATGGTTGGGATTAAGTTACATAGAAACAATGATCAAAATAATTCCAACCATACTGTAACTGACACAAGCCAGAACTCATCATGACTTGCTGTAATATTGCAATAATATAACTTCTGTATCTCCAAGCAGCCATATAATGTTCTATCTTATTATTATCATATAAACACCAATGAAATACCGCATTATTTAACTTAAGCTACAAAAGAGTATGTATGTAAAAGTATGTATGTAAAAGGACACAATTTTTTACAAACAATAAACCATAGCAGTGGTGATCTTTTCATGTATGGAGATATAAGGCTTTTTCACAAGACCTCACCTGCTCATTTTCATTGATGTTCATAAGTAGTAGATTAGTTATGAAGCATAGTGCATAGCATCAGTTTTACTCAAAATACCTGCTGAATATTTTTCTCAATACATTGTGGTAGGCTAAACAGAAATCTGAACCTCTGTAGGACATTCAGTGCATTCCTTGTTCTGTCCGCATCATCTTTACGACCCAGCACATCTTGAAAACAAGCCCTCTGCATTTTACTTGCACCTATGTGAGAGAGAAGAGTTCTTCATCACAACAACATGCACTCCAAATGCATCTTTATTCAATTATTCCAGCAAATTCTGGTAACAATTTGCATATAGTTGTAGATAAACATGATTGTGAAGTTTACACTTGCTGCTGTAGCATAGTTTACAACAGTGAGCACTATTATGTTCAACCATGTATACTGTACCTTGTACAAAAGACTCTAGTTTTTCAACAATGGATCCTCCATCACAGCTACTTTCATCACGCAACATATCATGCTGAACACCTAATAATACACTAAGTCAAGGGAGTATAAACTAGGCTATCTAAAAGATAGTGCTACTTAAACCCATGAATAACCCACTGGGCGTTAGCCCTAGTAAAGGGAAACAGGGAACCACACGAGGCAAAGAAAAAATCTTTTGACCTCAGTGGGAATCGAACCCACGACCTCCGGAATAGATCTACCGTTACTCTGCCGACTGAGCTACAAGGTCGCACAGAGAAAGTCGGGGACGATTTTAGATGGTGAATCGCGGCGAAGAGAAAGTAAGGGTACATATGAATGTTGTGGCCGCGTAGCACTAAAAACACAAATAGTGGAACCAGAGAATTAACTCTGAAGTGTAAATTATAGTGCTACTTAAACCCATGAATAACCCACTGGGCGTTAGCCCTAGTAAAGGGAAACAGGGAACCACACGAGGCAAAGAAAAAATCTTTTGACCTCGGTGGGAATCGAACCCACGACCTCCGGAATAGATCTACCGTTACTCTGCCGTTACTCTGCCGTTACTCTTTGTGTTCCCAGTGCTACGCGGCACAACATTCATATGTACCCTTACTTTCTCTTCGCCGCGATTCACCATCTAAAATCGTCCCCGACTTTCTCTGTGCGACCTTGTAGCTCAGTCGGCAGAGTAACGGTAGATCTATTCCGGAGGTCGTGGGTTCGATTCCCACCGAGGTCAAAAGATTTTTTTCTTTGCCTCGTGTGGTTCCCTGTTTCCCTTTACTAGGGCTAACGCCCAGTGGGTTATTCATGGGTTTTAAGTAGCACTATAATTTACACTTCAGAGTTAATTCTCTGGTTCCACTATTTGTGTTCCCAGTGCTACGCGGCACAAACATTCATATCTAAAAGATAGTTAATGCTGCGGAAACATTCTGTTGATAGTGACATATTTTATACGCAGTGACTCATCTATAGCAGCACATTGCAAGACTTGTGCATTAACATTTATTTCACAAAGTAGCGTCAAATCGTGAGGAATCTGTCCTTGGATACATCAACTTCATGTATTATGACACATCAATGCCCAGGTTGTACAATAGGGATCATGACAAAAAAGCACAAAGTGATCTACATGTACATATATGTCTGGACATAAATGTACACATCACTGAACCTCCCTTTTACCAGATCATGAAAATCAAAAGACGTGGAAATTGTAGGAGCAGGAATCTAACTAATAAATTCTGTACTGGTACGCATTAAAAGTCTCTACAATGTTGACAGACAATGCCGAGGTTGCAACCATCGCAACGTGTTGAAATGCTCTGCAAGCTTTAAATGCAAAGATGTAAAGGAATAGATTGCAACGTATATGAAATTAGCGTGTTCTACCGTTTCTGTTTGTTTAAATTATTCTACAAGCTTCCATAACGACACTTTCTCTTCATTTAAGGATAACACCAAGGACTAGCAAAACTGCGGCTAGGAAATGACATACTAAGTTCAAAACTAAGACGTCACAATTAATTGTCTGAATTTACAAACTTTCACATACTGCATTAAGAACAAACTCAAGTGTTATGAAAGTCAAGCACGATCTCCTTCACATCTTTTTACAGACAAATCAGAGCAAAACATAACCACAATTAAACCTTTATAACTGGAATCCACACAAGGAGATGGCGTGACATCTTTGTGTAGTCCGTGATGCCGCAGTGCACACTGGTAGAAAGTAGTGCACTGCACTGGTTAAATGCAATGCATTCTGCTAAAAAGTGATGAATTCAAGAATTCACACTCCCATTTATACATTCTTCTTAAATCCTGATTATGTTGCTGCTCACTCGCTACGCTCTCTCCGCACCAATTATGTTGTATATGGAGTATATGTAAAATTCTAGTTAAGCCCTCCCCTCCCCCCTTTAATAGCTAGGCCCATATATATGTACACAAAAAATAAATCACCCTTCCACCCCCTTTCATACCCTGGTAAATAAAATCAATCTCACAGGACCAGAAAGGCCAAGGGTAAGGGAAACTGTATTTTTTACTATACAGTATTGTGAGATGCTTTTGGCTGTCACTGCACAGTTGTTACATTCTGACATTACCCACTGAATCAAGAATCGTGGGCTTTTGGCAATTGTTGAGTCTGTCAAGCAACATCATACAAGATTCTGCATTCAAACTGATCATGCCCCCCTTTGCTCTGTCATTAAAGCTAAACGTCCAGAAGGACAACTGGCACGTTGCATTGAATTTTTTAGTACTTTTGACTTTGAGATCCAGTATCGACCAGGACAATGACACCAGAATGCTGATGCACTTTTCCATCGACCCTGTGAAGACCGTTGCAAGTGGTGTAAGGGTTTGAAATTTCAGAACCAAGTGTCTTTTGTTCATGTGGGTGTGCAAACTGCAAAGCATGTCCCTAACCAGGACATTGAGCAACCAGAGAACTGTCAAGCTCCTGTTGGTGATTGCTGTGGTAAAGTCAAGTTAGAACCATCATGGAGGTCTGACCTCTTGAGGGAGCAGCAGGAAGCAGATGCTGATCTCAAGGTCATTATAGCCATTGTGGGAGGATGTTGCCTCTGAGGCAAGCTGTAAAGACCTTGTGGTCACAATGGGACCAGCTGCTCTTTAGGAGCGGTGTGCTTTGCTGCAAATGGGAAAATGAAATAGGAGATCAGATAACCAACCACGTTGTTCTTCCCCACACTCTCCGACTAACTGCCTTTGAAGCTCACCATAGTCACACAACTGCAAGTCATCGTGGTCAATACCAGACCAAGTGAGCAAGTTCATTTGTCGCTTTGGGGTACCCTGTGAACTTTATAGCAACCAAGGAACTAACTTTGATTCAAAAGTGTTTGGTGAAATTTGCAAGCTGTTAGACATTGAGAAAACTTGCACCACTCCACTGCACCCATGGACAGGTGGAGCATTTCAACAAGACTCTCCTTGAAATGTTGCGTGGAAAGATTAAGGAAAACCAGAAGGACTGGGATCTTCAGCTTCTAGCTTGCATGATGGCCTATTGAGGTGCTGTTCAGCAGTCAACAGGGGTTACAACTAATCTCTTAATGCTGGGTAGAGAGCTGGAAATTCCTCTGGATGCCATAACTGAGAGATTGGCCAGTGCACATGATTTGGCTAGATGCCATTTGAAAAAGGCAGCAATATGCCAGAAGGGGAACTATGATAAACGGCTTGCTGGTAGACCATTTATTGTCAGTGATTCTGTTTGGCTGCACAATGTTCGGAGAAAGAAATGGAGAAAATGCCAAACTAGACTGTCCTCGGGAAGGACCTTATCTGGTAATATCAGCGCTGTCTGATGTAGTGTCCCGAATCTAGAAGAGCAGGAAGGCCAAGCCGAAGACCAAGAAGCTACCAAGTCGGTACGAAATTGGGTGGCTGGTTAACCTAATTGCTCAGTGATTTTAATATGAAATGTTTACTGAGGGACTAATTGACACACTGGCTTACAGGCAAGGCAATTACTAGCCTATGTGGCAGGCCGTAGAAAAGGAGGGAGGAAAGTCCTAATGAGCGAGGGAGGGAGAAAGTACAGCCTGCAAGGACGCTATTGTTTTCTGTTTTTTTCATCCACCAGACGAATGCAAAATCCTGATTGGTGAGATTTAATGAATTACTTAATCCAACCTTCTGATTGGTCAGCGACCTGTCATTTGAAACCATTAAGGTTTTCTCACATTTATTTTCAACAAGGCGCATAAATCAAGAGATTGTTTTGAACTAATTCATCATAATTATGTTAGCTGACGTTAGTAATAATGCCTCTTTTCAGTAGAGTGGTTTTTGCATATTTAATTAGAGGGTGGAATGAAGAAAACAATAGCGTCCTTGCAGGTGTCCCCTACCGCGATCCTCCCGCGTCCCATCTTCTCGCACTTCACTGGCTAGTATTTCCCCTTTCCCTCCCCTTCGGACGCCTGCCACGCAGGCTAGGCAATTACATAAGTTTACATGTTTAAATGTCGTTGGTTTCCTAGAACTGTGGACAGGTCATGTTTATTAACGAACAGTCAGTAGAAACTCAGTCTGTTGTCTCAAATGATAGTTGTTTTAAGTTCCCTTAGATGTGATTTGTACAGTGAACCAGCAGAGACAGTGCTCATTAAGAAGTAGAATGTCAGATGTTGGATGTCAGATATATTACCTTGGATGCCTGAGGTCGCAAGTTGAATGTCCGATATTCTGTATCAGATGTCAGATGGCACATATAAGCTTACATATAAGACTGAACTGCTAACCAGTCAAAGTTTGGGATGAACACACTCACCTTTCACAAGACAAGTCTAGATATAATGCACCTCCTGATTGGCTGAAAACTACAATCGCTCGAATAGTTCTGTCCTTGCAATTGGCTAAAACTAAAATTCTTACACCTTACACCTTACACTTACACTTTTGGGAGCTTGAGTGAGAATTTTTCTGCATATAGCATTCTTCGCGTGGCACTATTCTCTGCCGCCTCACCAGCCGAGCATCTTCGCTTGTTGGCAATAAGCAAAACTGCTATAATCATCATTAATAAAAAAACACACATAGCTTATCAGCAAGGATACTAATAAGGGTATCCACAGCATCTAAAAACGTCCCTACATTCTCCTTAACAAATGCCAGAGGACCAGTTGCTCGTCTTGATTCCTCATGCCTCAGGTAGTTCAGACCAGCTCTTAAAGTAAAAAACCTGGAAAAAATTGGGAGAGACAAAATATAGGCATGAAAGGTGAGCAAGAGTTACTTTTTTATGAATAAAAAGCTGGCTGCAAGACTTGTGTAAAGTTTTTCATCAGTCATTGGTAGGTCTTTATTCACCTATTGTTAGTCAGATCAGTTATTTAGAGTTCTGTTTGTTGGTTTCATTATTTTACAGCATGGATAAGTCATTTTTAAGACACCACAACTGTTAAGAGGCGTTTGTTGTAGGTACAGTAAGTGTACCAGCTTCCGAGAGTCAGTTGTTGAAAATAGTTTATACTGTAGGTTCCCGCTGAAACACTTCTCATATCATCGTGTATTAACCCTTTCACCACCAGTGGCCGCTTATAGATTTTACTCTGTCTAACGCCAGAAGATTTTACTCGTCAAAGGGAGACCCTTGGTGGTGAAAGGGTTAATTTGAAGTGGTTTTTGACAGCAAAGGTGGCAATGGAATAAAAACATGCTGTTCCATGACTTGACCTGTCAGATGTGATTATCTGATAATTTGACTAGTTTTTGTTTACCCGTGAAATGATAATTAGTGTTTTGAAAAAAAAAATCATCGTTCTCCCATTTTTCCCTAGACATTAATTTTAACTTTGCACCATTTATCTCCAGCAGTGAAGAAAAATAGGTCCGCAATGCGCACTTGGGGTCTTATGCTTAGTTTTATTCTTTTCGGTTGAAATGATGTTCTCAAATATCAGTATCTGGGAGTTGAACTGCTACAAGTGAGAGGGTAGACAAGTCATTACAATTTTTAAATGGAAAATGTATGGCAGAAATAGAGAATAACACATGGGCGCGTGGAGATATGGAATTTATCTTCGAGTGTTCACATCGATATTGAATGAGTGAGCGCAGCGAACGAGTGAGATATCGAATGTGAACACGAGAAGATAAATTCCATATCTCCAAGCGCCCATGTATTATTCTGTTTATTACATAAACATACTAATGACGACGTTTTTGATGAATTTCCGAAGATTTCCGACTGCTTTCCGAAGATTTCCGAAGATTTTCCAAAATTGTTCCAAAGGTAAGGCGAACATTTCCGAACATTTTCCGGAGATTTTCCGAAGATTCCCGAAGATTTCCGAGGAGGCACTGATGATGTATTGATCATACAGCAACATATCTAAGTACTTTTTAAGGGATTATGGAACCATAGCAATGGTGATCATTTTAGTAACTATGGTAACCATAGTAAATGATATTTTTACATGTGAAATTACATGGATTTTCTCAGTGGCAGAAATCCTAATAAAACACTGATGTTTATGTAATAATACTGTTTACTTACTTTATCTTTATCTCTAAAAACTATTGAAGGCTTTCGTGCAAGAAGGGCGAATAGTGGCAAATCCACATTACAGACATTACATTCAGAGGAAAAATTTTTGGAAACAAAACTTTTTCTTACATATTCTCTTAAGCAGTTTTTGTTTAAAATTTGTACAAGTATTCATCACATGGTACTTAACTATCAGCAGAAAAGATCCACTGATTTCATTCTCAAAAGCTGTCAATATTTTTGTTTTAAACATCCTTATGGACATTACATAACTAGAGTTAGCAGTCACACTGGTTGTTGGATCAATGATACCAAATATTGTAGGACCTTGATTTTCCTCCACATCATTTGCTTGCCTTATACACTTATGTCCAGGAATGCAGGATAAGATTCAATGCACTTCATGAATAAGCATCACAAAGTGCAATTTTCATATCACTTCAAATTTGACAGAATGATGTATGCTTTGGTGACTTTTTAGTAAAGAGGACACTTAAAAATAGTAATAATTAAAAAAGTAACTAATATTTAAACATGATAACCCCTTCAGTCACAGGGATACCAACAGGGGCCCTGTATAACATAAAATAAAAGAATATGTATAAATTATATATATTTATAAAACCAACCACTTTAACAAGATACAGTTAAAAATATTATTCAGAAGCTTATAGCGAATAAAGAATAGGATTCTTTTTTATGCTTATCATAAAGAGCATGAATCTCATTAACCTGCATTTCTGGACATATCTAGTGTTATAAGCAATGGGATGTTAACATTGTAGCACATCATTTGAGTGTGTAAACCAAAACATCACATCATTCCACAACTTGTAATGTCCAACAACGTCTTTTAATGTTGGCAAGTAAAACACATTAAGTAAAACATCATAAGCATCATATTCCAAAATCACACTCGCACACATGAAAAAGCATCCTTGGCTTTGACCAAAATTGTTGTGACAGCCAATGCCTGACCAGTGTTGTTCGATTTTTGTTCCCACGCTGGCGGCTAATAACAGACAACAATAGTCAGTTTGAAGTGTAACCTACACTGATAGTTCAAGTCAATAAATTTTGTTTGTGAGATACTCGTGAGATACTTTCAACCCGCACCGGATTTAAAGCCAATGAATGTGGGTTAGCGAAAGCATCTTAGCTTCAGTTCAATCTGCACTAAGCACAAGGCAAGTCTAGATATGTTGCCATGCATAAGTAAACAACTCCTGTAACACCGAGGAAACTCCACTCAGCAACATCTGAATGAAATAGCAAAGAGCAAACATTGCAAAGCAGTGCAGCTAATATTCGAAATGAAAGAAAACCAATCATAAACAGCACGAAAGAGCAATTTGAAATAGGACATAACTTACCTCATAATATACTCAACAAAATTTCAAGTATTTGATTGGTCAATAACGAGTGCATAAATAGATTATAGAGTGCAAATGCAGGTTATAAAGTGCAATACGGAAGTTGCTATGGAAACTGTAGGGGAAGCGCGAAATTTAACTGAAGCAAAAACCAAAATGGCAGAAAGCCGGTATACTTCGTCCGACGAAATAGTTGTTGACCAGCTGAAACTAAAGGCAAAAAACAAAAGCACTACTAAATTAGCACAAACATGGTTAAATGTCTGGGAAAACTGGGAAAATGAAAGAAAATTCAATCCTAAACTGGAGGTGTATGAGCATGAAGGTCTCGATGAAAAATTACAAATGCTGAAGTACTTACCAAAGATGGATTAGAGTACGAACCTTCAACCGGAGAGTTTGAAGTCCACGCTGGCAACCTTTGACCGGCATTTAAAAGAACGTGACTACTGACATGTACTCAATTACACGGGACCGGGAGTTTTATCAGTCCAAGTTAGTGCTCGAGGGATTGAACATCTTCGCCAGCAAGGAAAAGGGACAAGGCCGAACGCAGCAAAGTGCACTGAGAAGCAAAGAAGAAGAAATACTATGGACAGCAAGAACTCTCGGCGATTCCAGTCCAAGAGTTATTTCTCAGACGATGTAGTGGAAAGCAACTGAGGGCAGCAAACGTTTAGAGGCAGTCTATTATTCAGGTGATCGGCCACGCAAATGAAAAGTCGCCAAACGACTACAATGAAGGAAATGAAAGGGAGCATCAGCAGCTATCGCACATCACACATCAGCAGAACTCCACAGACAACAACATCAAACAGTTTCCTAGGATTTTCAGTGTGGTATTTTCTTCCAACCAGTACGGAACAGATCCGGCAAGCAAGCAGCCATCATGCTTTTACGGTAAACAATTTCCACAACTGTCAAGTCACGTTTAGTGTCATCCAAGGACAGGCGGTTCACCCAAAAGTTCAGATCAGCATTAACGGTCTGTTCGAGGTAACTCATTACGGAACAATTACAAACTTGCCATTGCTTAACTGATGTTTCATGCTCTTGATATAAAAACTTGTTCAGTTCATAAAGTTTCTGAAGTTTTCCTGAAAATTCATGCTTGGTTTACCTGTCACTAGGTTGTAATTGATTGGTTGAAATAAAACATGTGAGCAGTTTGGAAGCCACTTCAGAGTTGCGTGTCCATAGAAGCGTGACGGTGGCGTTTTCTTGACTTTTTTATAATTTTGTTGGGAATATTATAAATAAAAAATCGTATGATCGCTTGTGCATTTCGTGATATATGGTCACTCGTGATGTTTTTCAAGTTCTCAAATTGCACTCGCCTGCGGCTCGTGCAATTTTGAGAACTTGAAAAACAGCACTCATGCCCATATATCACGAAATGCACTCGCGTTCATACGATTTCCTATACTTAAACAAGGGGTGTCTAGAAAGCGATGACCTACAATGACCTAGAAAATGATGACCTAGAAAACGACGACCTAGAAAACGATGGCCTAGAAAACGATGACCAAGAAAACGACGACCTAGAAAACAATGACCTAGAAAACGACGACCTAGAAAACGACGACCTAGAAAACAATTTGGCGTTTTTTACTCAAATTTTTGAGGATGGATCTCAAACCTTCATGGGTCGAAATGACAATTTATCCCACAACTTTTTGAGCCAAATGGGCCACCGTGTGAAGAAGTCCTCCTATGATAAAACAACGCAAAGAAATAAAGAACATCCTGTATTCACAAGCTTGGGTAATTTGAACGACATATCATTGGAATAAATATTTAACCATCTAAAGGGAAAATAAAACGCAAAGATACATTAATATGAAATCGAATTTAAATTTTCGCCAGAAACAAACTTCAGAGGTCACGCAACTAGATTACTAAATTTCTAAAAGTCAGTCGGTGAAGCGCTCATGTCACGTAATCCACAGATACATGTATAATATTAAACTTGGTAAATGTTAAAGATTATTTGCTGCAGGTCTGACAATAGTTATTTTAAAATAAAGACGTCTAAATCCCCTTCCCCAAACGAATAATAAATATGAAGGAATGACTGGTTGCCAATAGATCGGTGCCCTAATGACCTTTAAGAATAACAGTTCACCACCCTCATGAGTTTTCCTCACAAGTTTACGGCTGATCAATTAAAAAACACACAACTTAATGGAAATTTATCCTTTACCAGGGGTTTGCCTCTCCACAAAATCAAACAAATGAACACCGAAGTCACGGCGCTTAAGGCGGGAACGTCAAGTTACCAGTTTGCATTCCCATAATTAAATAGGAAGTGTATTTAATATTTGAACCAATGAAATGATCGATGGGGTGTTACTAAACAGAGAAACGCAGTAACGAGTAACAAAGTAACGAGAAACTGAGTGACGAGAAAATCTTTTAAAAATATGTA
>JAHPZR010051119.1:7500-15000 GCA_019787425.1 Platygyra sinensis | reverse complement strand
ATTAACTGATAAAGAGTGGTTATAATGACCCATCAAACTCTAAGTCTTGGAAAGTACTGGAAACTGTTTTCAGCCACCTTAAGTTTTCAAGAAAACAAGGGGATAATGTTGTATACCTTTACAAGGAAAACAAAAGTATCAAGTTGCAAAGGTTTGCGTGAAAAGTAAGATTGTCACGTTTGCTGGTCATGTGTCAAGTTTGGCTTGTAAATACAAGAAATCAATAAAAGAATTTTCTACTCTAGAATTTACACGTGTATCACAAGCCAGGATGCGGGTTACCAACAGGTCACTGACTGTCGCGGACTGTTGGCCATCTCTTTGGCCTCAAATACAAAGAAAATTGTTGGCCAACAGACAGCTGACAGTTGGTCAACAGATGGCCGACTGTTGGCCAACACTTGACTGACAGTCAGCTGACAATATCTTTAGGGAACTATTCTTCACTAATAACTGATTTTGATTAAACTCATTTCCATCTGCACTGATGTAAATACAATGGTCTGACTTGTACATGTAGATTACAAGTGTAAAAGTTTATGAATGCTTGCTGAGCCAGTAGCCCTAGATGTAGACTCTACCTGTTTTGACATTAAATCTCATCATCACTTACTCAGTATCCAAGTGTTTTTCTAACAGAAACCAACCAGGAAGAAAGTTTTCATTCGTAATGTCTCCATTTCCTTTACGGGAAAGAAAATATAAATAAATAACTAACTTGCTTTCCAGCCCTTACTTACATAGAGGATGCTTAATGGTCATGAGGAGATGTAAAATATTTCTTTGAGGGATTGCAGTGAACAAATGGCCATGTAATGTTCTATTTATTATACTTTGTTGAAAAGAGTAGGGCATGGTGTTGTAGTCTGGCCTTGTCTCCTGGGTTGGTGTTTTACATATAGGGTTCACCTTATTGCACTTCTCCCCTTTGGACAAAGTTTTCCAAGAAAACTTCCTACAACTAAGAGTATGTTATGACAGCATTGACAACATAAATAAATCATTATTGCTAATGTCTGAAATGTCTCCAATTATCCTACCTTCGGGATAAAAGTCTTCTAGCTGTTCCTCTGTAAATTTGTTACTTGGGAAAATGAACAGTCAAGTGAATACAAATCAGAGTTAGTTTTGGTCAATCAGTTAATCAAATAATTTAACTGTACTGTAGAACTTCAAAGTAATCTATTCCCACGCCAATGATCCAAATGTTAATTTAAAGAATTCCACGCAAACATATCAGTATGTTACTCTTTATCAACCTACAACCTGCTATTTAGTTTTCGAAATAACTTTTTATCATATGACAGTAATTACATACACACTATAAATTATTGTATAAACTACAAACAGTTTTAAATTTGAAATACATGTTTTTGACTACCGAACATGACAGAAGCCAGGTTTCAGATACAATGATTATAGTCTTACTGTGGTTGAAAATTGATGATAGCAGCACATCCTTCAAAAACACACATTTCAAATTTTATACGGTTTATATTTAACACAACAGTAAAAAAGAACTTTTTACTATTAATCCTGTGGGATACAATAATAGTCAGTTGAGAGGTTGATAACAACCTTTTAACTGCTTTCAGCTAATCCTCATCAGGCAGCTTGCCTGATTATATGGCACTGATATGCGGGTTATTGACCAAGTGTGAGGTCACGGTTTTCGCATGTTTATGGACCAAAAGGGAATCGAGGTCCATAAACTTGCAAAAATAACTTAGGCCAATATCCAGCCATCTTGACCAAACAAGCTTGGTCAATAAATGATTTATTATATGGCTTTCAGGGAAATTATTCCTGTAGGACACAGTGGGTAGTCCTGAGCCAGTGAGATAGCTCTATTTTCCCTGCTCAGGTAAGCCAATCACAGCACACGATTTGATTCACTTTGCCTGTTCAGGGAGCTAGCCATATAGCAAGTGGTCCACTGTTGTACTGTTCTCCCATTATGTTTTTATTATCACCATGAGAATCTATGCTGTAAGACTTTCAATTCCAATCAGCCAATGTAAACTTCTTAAAACTGAATACATAGGGAATAATTATTATTGTAAACCACACCATCATGTCTGGGTAGGTTAACTGAGCATCCTTTGGTCGCACAAAGCGTCACCTATTTGTGGTGCTTGACATAAAAGGCACTTGATTGTTATTGCAGGTTGCCACAAAGTGGCTCCACTAACTTTTAACATGAAATGAAAAAATGATAGAGGATTTGAACTCTGTCACAGGCTCTGCCCTGGGGCTTGTACCCTGATCTTAGTGGTCTTTTACAAAAAAAGAGTTAGGGCAACCATTAGAAACAAGTGCACGATAAATGTCTCTTTTCTAAGAGATGACTGAAAGATCTATCAAGAGATGCTTTGCTTTCATATTCTTTCATTAAGGTTACTGTAAACTGTAAAAAAAAGCCTCTAGAGGTGTCTGACTTCCAAACATTGTAGTTCGTCTGATTTGCCCCTATGTTAAATTAAAGCTTATAGAGCTGGCTATCAAACTATACCACAAAGTTTTGAACTAAACTCTCTTTTGCAAAGCCTCTAAATGGAAGCGTCCAAATCACTTAAATTTGAAAGCTACAAGTCAAAGCGAATTTTGGTTATTGCTAATTGAATTTGTTCCTCAGTTTCCAGACCCAAAGCACTAAACAGGATGTTTGCGTTTTGCCATATTCAATGTCAGTGATAAGTTTACAGAGTATTTTTGATATTTAAGACACACACGCACTAATTGGGTGTTCATGATATAAATGTACCACATAATCAGTTGCATTCATCACCTGATGAAGGCCAGCAGTAAGCAGTTGAAATAATTATCATAATCAACATGTATCTAGAGTGACTACATTGTGAGATGAATGATTCACTTAACATTATTATTGTTTGTATCAATTGCAGGGTTTTCAAATCTAGCCGGCGCCCGGCATAAGTCACCGGCTACCTCAAGCATTTGCCCCAGGTACTTTTCGTATTCCAAAAAGTAATAGTGATCTTCGAGGAAATAAATAAACGCCAAGTGATGAAAATAATTAATAAACCATATCAAATTTTGTGTTAAATGTTTGGTAGACGGTTTTACTGGATTAACTTCGTTTTATGGGAACTTTTAATGTTTGCAGCTTTGAGCCTCTTTTGTTTCTAGAACAAAAGCTTAAAGAATCGCCACTTAGAAAATTTCCGACCGCGAGATTCAAAATCTTCGTTGACGGTCGGATGTTAACAATATCACCCTTCTCGGGGTAAGTTAAGGGAATGTTGCTCAGAACGACGACTGTTTTACCGGGGGGACAGAAGGGAAAATTTTTTACCTGAAGCGCGGGCTGTCGAAGTTTCAAGGTATTTTCCTTCCTCGCAGAAACCAGCGAATGTCAACATTCAGAAGCACGGTAAAAGGGCTACGGTTTGTATTCTAAAATACAAATGGAAAAGCGCAAAACAACTACAAGCTACAAGTTCCACAAGAGTATTTATTTCTTGAACGCTTTCATGGCCGTTGTGGCGATTGTTTCCTCGTCTCTTAATCGTCAACAAACCATTAATTGACAAAAACTTAACTTTCCACAGATGTAGAGGCGGATACCGCGCCAACCTTTGTCAGGTCTTGTGTGCAGCATGACATAACATATTTTAAGCGCAACTGAGCGTCTTTGAAATTCGTGCTTAGTTGATTCCATTGTTTTCTTGTAGTCATGAATGATCGTTGAGCACCAGTTATGCTAATAAGAAAATGGTTAAAGAGACGCAAACACTTGACAACAATCATTTCGCTATTGTCACTTGACAAAACCATTTCTCTCGCGTAATCAGAAGATCGTCATCGTCGAGATAGGCTGCTGTTTGGAAAAATTTGTCATTAACGGCAAGTTGCCGAACCAATCCGATTTGACCCGATTTTAATTTCGGGAAACAGGACGGAAAAATCCCTAAGGACACACAACAAAAGGCCTATTGTTTTCAAAAAATTAAACATTAACAATAGGCAAAGCTTGATACGCAGTGCGGCTATTACATGTACCTTTTGATCTTCGAAGCGAGAGCTTTTTTAACGGGAAAGTCTACTCGTGTGCACAGACTGTCATTTGAACGTGCATGTATCGGCGCAATGGCAGATTTGTTCTCACGTGAAAGTTTCAACATATGTTGTCTTTTCTTTCAACTGCCGAGAAGTCTCGAAGACAAACAGGTAACAATAATTTTAGGAATAAGACTTAAAAAATATAACGCGTTGTTCAAGTTCTGAAAGTGACGATAAAACAACATGGGGAAGTGATCACAGTATCCGTAGAAGTAGCGGCATCCGCGTGGTCAATGTGAAGGCAGTCTTCCTCGTGAAATGATACTCATTGTGGTCTTGAATGAACCAAATGTATTTTCAATGAAAGGCTAAAAGAAGTCTTAACAATAAAAGCCTTCAACAACGCAAGTGTTGAGAATTTCAGACAAACGAAACTGCAAATTGCAGTGCTGCGACACTGCAGCGAATCGAAGTAGAAACAAAACAGCTGACTTTGTTGCGATAACACTTCATGTATGTAAAAGGAAAGATATCAACGGAAGTCGCTTCATGGCAAATCAATATTACGTTAATTCCGTTGATTCATCTGCAGTTCTCTTTCATTAAGAAAGCAAAAACGATCTTGAGCTGGAACTGCAGGAAAATGCTTTTTGGAGGGTCGAAACTACATAAATGTTTTCTCTAAAACAGAATTCAACGAAAGTGTATTCATTTTGTAAACTTCACTGGTATTGGGTGTAAAGAATAAACAGTAAAAATTGTCATTGCATGTTTCCATGACTTGGGACTAAACAATTGCAAATTTTTGCTTCCAGAAGATTTTGTTGAATGTCTGCCAATATTTTGTAGCTACATTTTGCTACGAAGCACAAAAAAACTGTTTATCTTTAGCGTACGCAACTGATTTGAAATGCTACTGTGTTACATTTCAGTTTTATATTGCACTTCAATTGGAGGTACAAGAAGTCGATGTAATAAGTACTCAGGGCTTCTGATATTACGCGATGGTGCGATTTCGCATAATGGACCTAAAATCGCAACAAATCGCATTATTCATGAAAAATCGCACAATTTGTTCAAAATCGCACAATTTAAGAAAAGAAAGACCAAAATCTCGCTTTGTATTAAGTTCTCCGATATTTTAATCGTTATCTAGGGGCGTTTTATCTTTCAAATGGCATCAAAACTCACCTGGAAGCATTCGTTCGTTGAACAAACGATCAACAAGGCGTTTTATGCGTCATTTTACATGTTGGGGACCTGGTACTAGTTTTCAATATTAGGCGAGTGATCATTGGCAATCCATCTTTCTAAACACACCAATTACAATCGTTGATATATTGTAAAGATGTCATTTGATCCCTTCATACTTACGATGTAAGTATAGGCGAGTATAGGCATGAATACTGCTCGATAGTCGAGTCGCTTGCAATATGTAGCGTATCTTCTTTTAATTGAAACTCACATCTTGATGGATAAGTTTGTCGTTAAAACGCCGAGCACTTCTTCAGAGGAGAAAAAAAAAATCGCACCTTCCTGTGAATATTTCGGCGAACGACAGGGCAAGGAAGTACCCTGAAGGAACGTTTCATGTTGACGATGATCTGTTGTTCTGCTCTTCCTGCAACATAGTAGTGGATCACCTACGAAAGTGTGTGGTGGACAAGCACCTTGAGGCAGAGTCACACAAGCGGAACGCGGAAAAAAACGCGGTTGGGAAATTGCCTCAACTACATTAATTTAGTTGTCTGCTTTTCTTATTAGAGGTGATAACTTCATGCATGCCCAGCAAGAAAATACACATCAATAGAGGTCGATATTAAACATATTTATCACTGCAAATGAGCTATGCTTGTGTCCACTGGAGTTGTTTTCGGTTTAATACATGTATTTGCATGTAACACTAATTGACCCAATTCACAATCTGAGCTGATTTCAATTATTTAAAATGAGGCAACATTTCAAATGATTTATTTCAGCTGTTTCCATCATTCCTATGTGCTCTAATTGCTTCTTGAACAGCAAAAAATGAATCGTGCTCCTCTAAGACCTAATAAAACAAGATTAAATTAGCTAAAATGAAATCGCATAATTTATCGCATAATAGACCTTTCTTGCCGCATAATGAGACTTAAAAGGGCCCCATAATTTCCTATTTTTTTTCGCACCCTATCAGAAGCCCTGAGTACTGTACCCTGCAAATGTAAAAGCATACCGTACCATTTTTGTAACACTTTGAAAACAACTAATTTTACAAAGTTTTTCAGCACTAACCCTTGTTAATAAGTGAACAGTGGCATTCAACAAAATCAGTTACAGGTGCAAAAAATGCACGAGAATAAACTTCATTTAATCAAGGCACCCTGATTTTCAAAATTTTCCGGGGGAAGCTGCCCATTCCTCTCTGCAGAAGGGGCGGGGGTACTCCCCCCACTCCACAAGGCTGCCGTTATCGCGACAAGATAGTGCTCCGGCTACTTTACAATTTCCTCCTGCTACTTTTTCTCAATTTCAAAACCCTGCAATTGCATTTCAGTTACAGTGGAACCTCGATTTAACGAAGTCTCTGGGGACCGGCCAAATTAGTCCGTTAAATGGAGGGTTTGTTTTATCGAAAATCGATATAACAAATTTGAAGGGAAATGACCAAAATGTTCGTTATATTGAGGTCGTAGTTAATGTTTGATTTGTAAAATGTTTGATATTTTTAAATCAATGCTGGACGAAGTCAATTTGACTACCAGAATGGAGTGTGATTGTAACTTTTGTACATAGTCTGACTTATCTATGGCTTATCTCCACTTACTTTTAATGTTGCCTATTTTTTTTTCCTATATATTTATTTCCTATATATATATTCCCTATTTATTTCCTATATATTTCCTATATATTTAACTTTTGTACATAGTTTGATTTATCTATGGCTTGTCTCCACTTAATTTTAATGTTGCCTATTTATTTCCTATATATATATATATCTTGTTTTCCCATTTTACTTTATGATGTAGTTATATTATATGCACGTTCACGTTAAAACGAGTTATTTGTACTCATATGTGAAATGTGGTTAAATAAATTACTTACTTACTTACTTTTACACAGGTGACTTCTGTGGAAATACTATAGTGCCAATGTCTATGACAAATAATAACCCGTTGACTGAAAGGTTGCGGTCTCTTTACCATAAGGATTAAAGGATTTGTTGACTGTTGATCTGTTCAGCGTTTATCTTCTGTCGCATGTTGACATTGTAATTCGTTATATCGAGGTATATTTTAGGTTTGGGCTTCCGGATTATGTTTGCTATATCAAGGAATTTGTTGTATCGAGGTTCGTTATATCGAGGATCTAATCCATACATTTTACTGTAATTTTGGCCGGGACGTAGAGTAGCGTTTGTTATATCGAGGACTTCGTTAAATAGAGGTTCATTAATCCAGGTTCCACTGTAGTACATGATTATATGAAAGTTAAGGC
>JAHPZR010051119.1:0-2500 GCA_019787425.1 Platygyra sinensis | reverse complement strand
CCATCTCATAGCAAATTCACTGCAAGTGATCCCACAGTGCACTTGCAAATGCTTTCTTGACTTTCTCAGGGAAATGTGCTTTTAATATCCTTGCACTTTTCACATTTTCAGCAAAAGATAATAGTCACAAGGCAAGTTTGCCTAGTGCCACGCCTGGTAAAACTCTTAGCATATAACTTTCAAACAATAACTTACAGCACTGCATTATCATCAGCTAAGTTTCAGTTCTACCACATAGGATAAAATTAATTTAGTATTAATCGTATGGTAGTATTGTTTTGTCATTAAATCTTCTTTTTCATCTTATTTATTTTAGATGCCATAAGACACCACATCCTCCAATGGGCTTCAGAGAGAAATCGAAAAATCAGTGACGGGTATGACTTTGAGGTATTTTTTTATTTGTATACACAGTTGTACTATCCATGAAGCTGAAGCATACATTACAATAATTATTATTACTAGATGCTGTGTCAGAGATTGATGGAAGAGCTAATAAGGTTTCCAGCCAAACAAACGTTCTTATGTGGATTTTTAGTTTTGCCAATACCATGATGATGGATTCAATGATGACATGATGCATACAGCCACCCTAGCTTTCTTTTATCTTTATCCTGATAGAAAACTAGAACCCCAGCCAAGAGAGCAAAAGCTTCATCATCCTCAGATCTCGAAGACATGAGTCAGAGTATGATTGGTAAGTGTCCACTCAGAACATTGCTTTGTATCAATACTGTTTCAATGACCTGCCCCATATTAAATTTGCCAGTGTCATATCATCCATAAAGGAGGGAGATAGTTGGACAAAGTACCCATATGTACCTGTTGTCAATCCTTTGACAAGGCACTTTTCATTCTACATCTGACGTGTATAAATTATTGGTACTGGAGGAACCTAACAAAATGTTGTTTGGTATTCCTGCAGTGAAACTACATACAATTTGTAGCATCCCAACCAGGGGGAAGACGCAATACTCCTATGTCACTTCCTGCTACTGAAACAGGAATTAATACTGAAATAACAGCCAGCATGATGAGCCACTAGCTAGGTTTGGAGGCAGGTGCTGCCTATATACACTGTATCTATATTGTGCTGTAATAGTATAGTAGGTCCCCCATTGATGACTTACCTATACTTCTATGTTTAAAGACACAGCAAAAATTAATGATTTTATTTAATTGCTGTTAATGTTTTATTTCAGCTGTGACAGACACATCCAAGCCAGAATCAACGGAAACTGCTGATACTGTTCAAGACATCTCTAATTACAGTGCACAGTTAGTGTGCGCTGTTATCTTTCGTGTTCCGATGTTTCGAAATTTAAGTGTTAAGAAGCACTTAGCTCCTGCCGCCAAACTCCTGAAGATTAAGACGAGAGGTCAAGGGAAATATGAGTTAGCAGTTAATGTTGCAATCGGTTTAGTGCAAAAGGGATATGTTGGTACTACAACTCCAGACGTAAATTACAAAGAGTTGGAACGAGAACAAATTGTAATTTTAAAAGATCTTGTGGAAGAGCTGCGTGTAGAGAACATTAAGAAACAAGAGGCTTTAAGTAGTTCACCTTCAGGTAATTCTACTGAATCAGTTGATGGAACTGATACATCTACACCATCAAGTCTGTCAGAAAATGAAGGGGATTAAGATATCAAAAAGATTGTTTATTTAATGTGTTTGCTCTGTGGCTTGTTTAGTTCAAAAGTTATGAAAAATATGAGCTACCAATAATTATTATTAGTTGCTATATCGCTTTAGTGCATAAGAGATATGTTGAAATTCAACCTCCAGAAATAAAATATTTAGTTAAACTGGAATTTGTGTTCATGATGATTCAGTGATGTTACACTATATGGTAACATGCCTTATATCCTGTGCTTGACATACATTTTTATTTATTTAGAATATTATATAGCTCAGTGTTTGGTAATTAATGATAATCAAAATATTAACCCTATAATCTGTTTTTCTTTTTTCCATTGTTGAACTATTACATAGATTACCAAACTTGGTAATATAACATATAACCTTCCAACATAGGATTTCTCTGTTTCCAATGTTGGACTATTACATAGATTACCAACATTGGTAATACAACTATGACCTTCCAACTTTGGAATTCTACGTTTCCAATGTTGGAATATCATGTAGATTACCAAACTTGGTAATATAACATATAATCTTCCAACATTGGATTTCTCTGTTTCCAATGTTGGATTATTACATAGTTTACCAACATTGGTAAATACAAATATGACCTTCCAACCTTGGATTCCTATGTTTCCAATGTTGGAATATTACATAGATTACCAAACTTGGTAATATAACATATAACCTTCCAACATTGGATTTCTCTGTTTCCAATGTTGGACTATTACATAGTTTACCAACATTGGTAATACAAAAATGACCTTCCAACCTTGGATTTTTAGTTTTTGACTTACCAAGGTTGGAAAGTGTATCTCTTTATCCAATGTTGGACTTTTTACTGATCTTCCATTG
>JAHPZR010051118.1:0-15580 GCA_019787425.1 Platygyra sinensis | reverse complement strand
GAATAGCCAACATGAAAAGCCTAATTAAAGCACTTTCTGGATGATTGCAAAACACCCTGAGAGAATTTCTATTCTTTATTGTAGACATTCAGTTAATAAAATTAGTCCAAAGCATATATATATAACATTTAAATATTTCTTTTTCCTCCGAAAAAGAGCCTGCGTACCTACCCTTCCCTCCATCTCGTGTTACGTGCCCGAGAAGGCAGCCGTATTTTTACGCCAGCTGGGATGTATACTGTTTTGGATAATACATGGAGTGAATTTGGTTAGAAATATTAAAAAAAATTTAGAACTTGTGGAGCCCAAACTGTTTTGAGATATTCGAATTCGTCGGCCTCCATTACTGTCATTACGGGCTCAATGAGTGCAAGCTCCTCAACTCAAGGTAGCCATTGTGGATTTTGACCTCCAGCTTTTGCGATTTCTGGTGAGTAATATTTTTTCTTTAATTGTTTAAATTTGCTTTAAGCAAAACATGCAGCCCACACGTCAAATCGAAACGACCGAGAACTAAACTAAAGTCTTTTTTTAGACTAAGAGTCAAGAAATATTCGCCAGGTTTACGATTGCTGCGCGTTACAATTGCTGTAAAGCTCCATTAAGTAATATTTACAACGTTATGAAATTGCTAGTTCCATTGAAATGCCAAATGACTACTATTGCTTTGTAATAACGGCCCTAAGTCGAATAACATCAGTAACAGATGATATCCTGAAATGCATAAAATGGAATGGAATCTGTACTTCGTTGATGATTATCGTCGCTCGTGTGTTACGCGCGTAGACCCAGATCGATCGGGCAAAACAAGACGTCAAGTTTAATGAATCTAACCATGAGACCAAAACTGACAATCTTAAAAGCTGTGTAGCATTTGGTGACCATTTTAGCCACCCAAGTGGGAGCCAAATGCAGGTAAATAATCAATTCAATATCTTAGATTGTTGGAAAGAGAGTTGATCAGAGTTATCTCCAGTGTGTTTGCTTTCACTCAAGTCTCTTGTCCTTCCAGGCCCGGATCAACTAAAAAGGGAGGTGCCCTATTTCTGGTATCTTCTAAATTATTATTTTTTTTATATCTTCATCTGTTTTATCTATTTAATTGCAGAGGTAGCAGTTAATGTTACATCTACTGGATTATTCCCGGCTACCCATAATAGTTATTTAATAGAAAAAAGTAATAAATAATTGTTATAAACAATGGCACAGTCAAATGAATAATGACAATGACGACTCAAGAACTTTAAATGATAAACACTTTGAGTGCAGGGTGGATTGTCTTGGCAAACTGTCTCCATCAGCCTTAACGCTTTCCTTCAAAAACCAAGTTAGCACACTTTCAACTTTATTTAGCAAGCAGATAACTGATGTACAATTTGTAGCTCACCATCATAGCTTCAACCAACTCACCTTAGATACTGACATAGTCATTATGACTGTATGAATTCATTGAAATATAAAACATATTTAATACCACTACAACCTGGACTAATAGACACTAAAATGCTGTTTTGAAAAATTTCCACCACCAGAAATCAAGACTGAAACTGAAATAGTGATTTATTTACTGTTAATCAACTGTCAGACTTCCTAATATCTTTGTTGTAAAACGTCTTCCTCACCATCTTGGAATTATTATCAGGTTAAACTTTTATTAAATATTTAGAGTTTTTTGAGTTAATGGTATGTGGCCAATCTGAACAGAACTTACCATCAAGCATTTTTGCTAACCATTTGCACAAATCGTTGACAAGAAAATTTTTCTGTGTAAATGATACACAACCCAAATTTGCAGAATGCTGTAGACAAGACATTTGCTCTTGAATATCATAATATGATATGTATTTATTGGACCACAAGTGGCATAAGCCTCAATAAAAAACCCGAAGAGACTATGTTGTAGCTAGTAATATATAAAGTAAATGGTCTGTTACATCAGTGTACATGAATGCGTCTCTGCTTCCACTCAACCTTCCCACCGTGCAAGCAACCAAAATAACAAAATAGGCTTAATATGATGCATGTGGTATAGAATATTCACCTTTAATTTCATCCAGACCTGTGTTTTTTTGTAATATGGTATAATTATGTTTAAAACAGTTACACAAGCTTTCTCAATGTTTACTGATAAATGTTGCACTAATCACTTACATTTTCTTTGAATAAAACAGTGAATGAGGCTTTCACTTGTAGACGATACAACATTTGGTAAACAATGAACTATGCTATATTGTCCTAATCTATTGTACAGTAAATGATTCATTTACCCAGTTAGTCAATTGTAAGCCTGCTGATAGCTAAGACAACATGTCAAGAAGAAGCTTGATGCTTATTGATGCGCCACCACTGTGATATGCATGTGATATAGAATATTCAGGAACATTTCAGGAAGCAGCTTGATGCTTATTGATGCGTCACTAATGTGATGTGCATGTGATATAGAATATTCACCTTTAATTTCATCCAGACCTGTATTTTGTGTAACATGGTACATGTTTAAAAGGTACACTGTACGTGTCCGGCAAATTATTCATTTACCCAATTAGTCAATTGTAATCCTGCTGATAGCTAAGACAACCAGTGTAAGGAGGTGCTTGATGCTTATTGATGTGTCACCAACATTGTTAAACACTATAATACACAATAAACACTTAAGTCATTTCATGGCCAAGAGAATGAATGAGTTGGCACATAAGAGCCCTTTGATTTTTAATATCTCCCTTTTCAATCTCTTCGCTGATTAAAATCAGAGTGAGTGGCTATGAGCCACTCAAGTTGGAAAATAGACTCCTCCAGCGCCAAGCAGATTTTCACTCAGAAATTGAATCGCCCGGCTTTCAAATCGAACACAAGATAAAATGAAGGGTTGATGTTTCTTCTCGTGGCATTCAATCGAAGATCCATTTAAAATCCAAGTGCTAACCGCCAAATAATTTTCGAGAACTGCAGCTTTCGAAGCGACCAGCATCCGCGGTCGAGATTTCGTTGCAACAGTCACGCTGTTTGCACCACTCCGTCTTAAGAAGGGAAGAACAGCGATGGCATAAAAACGCCCAAAACAGCGAAAATAACGAAAAAGCACAACGGACACACATGAGGTAAGTTTTGTTTTAGTCATTTTACTTAAAAACGTGGATATTTCAAAGTATTTAGCGTTGCAAATCAACGATATTTTATTCCCCATACAACGTCTTATAAAGTGCTCATTCTCAACGGGTTCTCATGTAACATAACACCGCGTAAGATGAAAGGTCACGTTCCAACTCGCATAGCCGTGACGCTTATATGAATAAATAGATAATAATATCTTCGCTTTCTCTAAACGTGAGCTTGGGACGCCTGTGGTCGGGTCTACAAGTGCCCACGGGATCCTCTCTTGAACAATGGCTAGTAATCGAACCTATTCCGTTTTAATTGGTATCTTTTAGGGGTATAAATGAAGCTCAGGCAACATCCACATAAGTCTCCCGTAGGAGTTAAATTCAAATTTTCCGACGAGTATTCCTTGCCATCAAGTTTCATATGGGAACTTCCCCCGGGTTTCCAAATGTCTAACGGGAAGTGATGGAGTAAAGGAGTGAAATCGGACCCACTACTACAACTTGGAAAAAAAAAAATTTTTCCAAGTTAAAAATGCTTTAATGGCATAATACAACGATGATTTCAACTGGAGACCCGTTTTGTGAATATTCGGTTACTAATAAAAATGCATGACGTAATACGGATAATTTGCTTTCTCACAATGTTGGGAAACTGGTCGCAGAGGGGGGGTGGTCACTTGACAAGAGATGGTCGCAACCGGAAGTTCCGATATAGTTTCACTTTCGAAACCAAGATTGTTCGCACGGGGTGGTGAGTACAGTTATTATTTCAATTTACCTGTGTCCAATATTCTTCAGCCTAGAATGAATAGCCCGATTTCCTTTTCTTGGAAGCTAAGAAATTTGCAAAACACAAGATGGCTGGTTGATCGCAACTGACCGATCGCTAAATAGAAAAGCTGTCTGGTTCTGTCAGAAAGGAAAAAGAATGAAATCGCTCATATTACCATGTTATTACAATGGAACCTCCGGTTGGAGCTACGTTTTCTTTAGTTTTAACCTCCCTTAAAAGAGCTGAAACATGATCATATGGTGTTGCAACATCGCATTCCTGGGCTGTACAAAAGACGGAACTGATTTCTCAATGGGAAGTCTAGTACCGGATTTTTTCCCGAAACCGGATTTTTTCGCCTCCCTTCAGAGACGTTTCACTTTCAATTTGAAACCAAGGTTGTTCGCAAGCCGTGGTTAGTACAATTGTTATTTCAATATATGCCCAATATTCTCCAGCTTAGAATGAATCGGTACGGACGTGCGATCTGCTTGGAAGCTAAGATATTTGCAAAACACAAGATGGCTGATTGATCGCAACTGAATAGAAAAGCTGTCTGGTTCTTTCAGAAAGGCGGATATGGCACGCCGTTTGTAGCAAAATTCAATCAAGTCAAATATTTATTCAATCCAATCATTTTGGCGTAATGCCATTTAATTCAATCTTCCAAACATATTCAAACAATCCAAAAAAGCATTCAATTCAAACCCATGTTTCTCAGTTCAATTTAATCAGAATGAATATTTATTCAATCCAATCACGGAAATATTTATTCAATCCAATCACGGAAATATTCATTCAATCAGTAAAATATTCATTCAATCCAATCACGGAAATATTTATTCAATCCAATCATAAAAATATTTATTCAATTTCACATAGTTATTCAATCCACTCACAAACATATTCAATGCAATCCTCGAGAAATTCATTCAATCTTCCTGGGGTGAGCGCGGTCAGTATAAAACATGGACTGCGGACAGACGGACTACGGACTACGGACTGGGTATAAAACACGGACTCAGGTATAAAACGCGGACTAAGCATTACGGACTGGGTATAAAATACTGACTCAGGTATAAAACACGGACTGAGCATCACGGACTCGGTATAAAACACTTAGAAAGGTTCTACATTGAATGAAGTCTAGCACGAACGTCTTCATAATAAAAGTAGAAGCTACATGTAACTATAGAAGTCTCATTTCCCGAAAATGCCTGCTCATACAGGTTCAACCATACTCGATTGCCGAAATTAAGGAAGACACTGAAGGTCACAAAATTGACGAGCTGTATGAATTTTCGAATGATTCAACCATGATTAAATGTTTTGAAAGATCAACAGTTGAGAGAATTGAGGAGAATTCGAACGACGTGTCCCGCTGTTTTATAAATTTATACGATACACACATAATACGGCCATACCAAAATGAGGAACAAAAAGTTGATAAACAGGAAAAAAAAAACGACATTACACAAGGATGACAGTTCCTGTTCTCCTTAATTGGCTTATTACACCGCACATGACGTACCCTGGCCATAATTTTTTCTCACACGCCACAGCGTATGTATCAGGAAAATGGCACTCTCCGACACGTCACGTTTCTTCAAACGTCACCGTTCTGATCTAGGACACGCCGAGTGTCGAGGAATTTCACGGCCCCGTAAATTCCACGAAATTACTCATTTTACGCAGTGTCTCATTTCGCCTAACTGGCTCACATAACACAAACATACCTTTCCAGTGAAGTGTCCAGTAATATAGTGATTTTATGGTTTCAATTACTGAAAAGTTAAATTTACTCACTTAAATGTCCATTTAATGAGCCTAAACAAAATCACAAATACACAACATATTTACTGTTTACCTAAATGCATTTAAATCTTCTGACAAAATTAATGTGCGTTTAAGGGAGACTAAAACCTGACTATGATTAAGCCGTCAATTTAAGTCACGTTTCTGGTAATTAAACATGACTTAAATATGGCCATGGATTATCTAACTGTTTAATATAGATTAAATGTGGCTTTTAGCCTTGTGGTAGTCCGTCTGTCCGCAGTCCATATTTTATACTGACCGCGCTCGCCCCAGGAAGATTGAATGAATTTCTCGAGGATTGCATTGAATATGTTTTTGAGTGGATTGAATAACTATGTGAAACTGAATAAATATTTTTATGATTGGATTGAATAAATATTTCCGTGATTGGATTGAATGAATATTTTACTGATTGAATGAATATTTCCGTGATTGGATTGAATAAATATTTCCGTGATTGGATTGAATAAATATCTTCGGGATTGGATTGAATAAATATTTCCGTGATTGGATTTGAATAAATATTCACTCTGATTAAGTTGAACTGAGAAACATGGGTTTGAATTGAATGCTTTTTCGGCTTGTTTGAATATGTTTGGAAGATTAAATTAAATGGCATTACGCCAAAATGATTGGATTGAATAAATATTTGACTTAATTGAATTTTGCTACAAACGGCGTGCCATAGGCGGAAGAATGAAATCACTCATTTTACCATGTTATCAGTTACAGTGGAACCTCCGGTTGGAGCTAACTTTTCTTTTGATTTTAAACTCCCGTAAGCGACCACTGTCACCACTTCATGGATAAAAGAGCTGAAATTGGATGATAAGGTGTTGTAACATTTACGCATTCTTTGGTTGTACAAAATCGAAAATTTCTCAATGGGAAGAACCGGATATTTTCTCGAAATTTACTTTCCGCATAAATGAAGCATTAAAAAAATGGGCATGTTAATGACGCAAACTTTTACCAATTGCTTACTTTCTTAGAATGTTGGGAAACCCCCCAAGAGTTCAGACGTTTCACTTTCGAAACCAAGGTTCTTCGCACGTCGTGGTGAGTACAATCACTTTTTAATTCAATTTGTCTGTGTCCAATACTCTCCAGGTAAGAATAGCCATATAGTTCGACCTCTTTGGAAGCTAAGATATTTGCAAAACACTTCAAGATGGTTATTGATCGCAACTGGCCGACCGCAGAATAGAAAAGCTGTTTGGTTCTGTCATGCAGAAAGAATGAAATCGCTCATATTACCATGTTGTTACAGTGGAAGCAGGCTCACCCATGATCATGAGCCACTCGCGGGAGCGGCAAAGAGTTAAGTGATCCGCTGGGAAGGAGTCTGCCCTTGTCTCGCGGCTTCGCCGCTTGATTTCGAGCTCGCGACTACACGTGCACTCTTGTGCTCCAACGTGAGCTTGTTCGCAGCAGGCTAAACCTCTGCAGGTTGCGACCACCTCTCGAAAGCGCTCGCGGGAGGTTTGACTGTACCTTGCAAAAGTAATACAGATAGTAATTTAAAAGTATTTTGTGTGTTTTGAGATCGGTTCTTCTCGTATCAAGCATCGTTAGCAAAGGATCTCTGTCTAACACACTTCAGAGGGATGTTTCCTTTATTACTTTCAACTTTGTCAATTTGCATTTTCCTCTTCTTGTTTTACAGATAACGCCTTATTCCACACCATTCATTTTGATCAATACTGTTGGATAGACAAACAAGCATATCTTGGTAAGTGATCGTCTTTAATTAATAATGTTTTACCAAATAAACTGCTTGACGTAATAAGATAATGTGTTTTCTCAGAATATCAGGAAAAAACCCCCCAGCCGTGTCCGCAGTTTCACTTTCGAAATCTGAGGTTGTTCGAATTCGCCAGGGATGTAAAATTATCCTTTCACGGTCTGTCCTCTATATTCGCTAGTTTAGAATGAATGGTTCGATTTCCTTGAAGGCTACGATATTCACAAAACACAATGTTCTTATACAATTATTATGATTTAGAAAGCACAATTTTACAAACACCACTTATAATGCAAGTCTCATTACATGTACGCTAAAGTGGGTAAGCTTCTAAAGAAACTGTGGTGCTTCGTCGGTGGGACTATTACAAGGTAATTTGGTTTTATCAACTGAGTTGATAATGTGAATTAGCCACCTTAAAGAGATTCGGAAGCTTCCGAATCTCTTTACGGTGGCCAATTCACATTATCAACTCAGTTGATATGACCAAATTACCTCATTACGCTAGTCTACTTAGCAGTACAGTCGCAAAGCAGTACACATTCTAAAGCAGTCCTTTGATGATTCATTGATTACTGTAGACACCACATCACTTCATCATCAAGACAAACTGCATTATTGCTCGATCGCCCTTATTTGTGTCTCCATGGCTGACGTAATTCCTTTTTTAGCGTATGTAATGATATTCCCTTCAAATTCAACCCTTCGATAAAACAACAAAAAGATATCTTACACACCTTAACGAAAGCAATATCAGTAACATTGTACGCAACATTTTACTCATGAATGATAAAAGAAGGAAACGAGTATCACGCTGTTGATAAAGCTATTAATAAACAGCTTACTTAATTGATAAAACTCACAATGTAATTTGTTTGTGCTGTGAGTACAGGACAATCAAAAAAATCACGCGAATCACACAATGCGAGGTTTACGTTATCTGTATTACTTTTGCAAGGTACAGTCAAACCTCCCGCGAGCGCTTTCGAGAGGTGGTCGCAACCTGCAGAGGTTTAGCCTGCTGCGAACAAGCTCACGTTGGAGCACAAGAGTGCACGTGTAGTCGCGAGCTCGAAATCAAGCGGCGAAGCCGCGAGACAAGGGCAGACTCCTTCCCAGCGGATCACTTAACTCTTTGCCGCTCCCGCGAGTGGCTCATGATCATGGGTGAGCCTGCTTCCACTGTAACAACATGGTAATATGAGCGATTTCATTCTTTCTGCATGACAGAACCAAACAGCTTTCTATTCTGCGGTCGGCCAGTTGCGATCAATAACCATCTTGAAGTGTTTTGCAAATATCTTAGCTTCCAAAGAGGTCGAACTATATGGCTATTCTTACCTGGAGAGTATTGGACACAGACAAATTGAATTAAAAAGTGATTGTACTCACCACGACGTGCGAAGAACCTTGGTTTCGAAAGTGAAACGTCTGAACTCTTGGGGGGTTTCCCAACATTCTAAGAAAGTAAGCAATTGGTAAAAAGTTTGCGTCATTAACATGCCCATTTTTTTAATGCTTCATTTATGCGGAAAGTAAATTTCGAGAAAATATCCGGTTCTTCCCATTGAGAAATTTTCGATTTTGTACAACCAAAGAATGCGTAAATGTTACAACACCTTATCATCCAATTTCAGCTCTTTTATCCATGAAGTGGTGACAGTGGTCGCTTACGGGAGTTTAAAATCAAAAGAAAAGTTAGCTCCAACCGGAGGTTCCACTGTAACTGATAACATGGTAAAATGAGTGATTTCATTCTTCCGCCTATGGCACGCCGTTTGTAGCAAAATTCAATTAAGTCAAATATTTATTCAATCCAATCATTTTGGCGTAATGCCATTTAATTTAATCTTCCAAACATATTCAAACAAGCCGAAAAAGCATTCAATTCAAACCCATGTTTCTCAGTTCAACTTAATCAGAGTGAATATTTATTCAAATCCAATCACGGAAATATTTATTCAATCCAATCCCGAAGATATTTATTCAATCCAATCACGGAAATATTTATTCAATCCAATCACGGAAATATTCATTCAATCAGTAAAATATTCATTCAATCCAATCACGGAAATATTTATTCAATCCAATCATAAAAATATTTATTCAGTTTCACATAGTTATTCAATCCACTCAAAAACATATTCAATGCAATCCTCGAGAAATTCATTCAATCTTCCTGGGGCGAGCGCGGTCAGTATAAAATATGGACTGCGGACAGACGGACTACCACAAGGCTAAAAGCCACATTTAATCTATATTAAACAGTTAGATAATCCATGGCCATATTTAAGTCATGTTTAATTACCAGAAACGTGACTTAAATTGACGGCTTAATCATAGTCAGGTTTTAGTCTCCCTTAAACGCACATTAATTTTGTCAGAAGATTTAAATGCATTTAGGTAAACAGTAAATATGTTGTGTATTTGTGATTTTGTTTAGGCTCATTAAATGGACATTTAAGTGAGTAAATTTAACTTTTCAGTAATTGAAACCATAAAATCACTATATTACTGGACACTTCACTGGAAAGGTATGTTTGTGTTATGTGAGCCAGTTAGGCGAAATGAGACACTGCGTAAAATGAGTAATTTCGTGGAATTTACGGGGCCGTGAAATTCCTCGACACTCGGCGTGTCCTAGATCAGAACGGTGACGTTTGAAGAAACGTGACGTGTCGGAGAGTGCCATTTTCCTGATACATACGCTGTGGCGTGTGAGAAAAAATTATGGCCAGGGTACGTCATGTGCGGTGTAATAAGCCAATTAAGGAGAACAGGAACTGTCATCCTTGTGTAATGTCGTTTTTTTTTTCCTGTTTATCAACTTTTTGTTCCTCATTTTGGTATGGCCGTATTATGTGTGTATCGTATAAATTTATAAAACAGCGGGACACGTCGTTCGAATTCTCCTCAATTCTCTCAACTGTTGATCTTTCAAAACATTTAATCATGGTTGAATCATTCGAAAATTCATACAGCTCGTCAATTTTGTGACCTTCAGTGTCTTCCTTAATTTCGGCAATCGAGTATGGTTGAACCTGTATGAGCAGGCATTTTCGGGAAATGAGACTTCTATAGTTACATGTAGCTTCTACTTTTATTATGAAGACGTTCGTGCTAGACTTCATTCAATGTAGAACCTTTCTAAGTGTTTTATACCGAGTCCGTGATGCTCAGTCCGTGTTTTATACCTGAGTCAGTATTTTATACCCAGTCCGTAATGCTTAGTCCGCGTTTTATACCTGAGTCCGTGTTTTATACCCAGTCCGTAGTCCGTAGTCCGTCTGTCCGCAGTCCATGTTTTATACTGACCGCGCTCACCCCAGGAAGATTGAATGAATTTCTCGAGGATTGCATTGAATATGTTTGTGAGTGGATTGAATAACTATGTGAAATTGAATAAATATTTTTATGATTGGATTGAATAAATATTTCCGTGATTGGATTGAATGAATATTTTACTGATTGAATGAATATTTCCGTGATTGGATTGAATAAATATTTCCGTGATTGGATTGAATAAATATTCATTCTGATTAAATTGAACTGAGAAACATGGGTTTGAATTGAATGCTTTTTTGGATTGTTTGAATATGTTTGGAAGATTGAATTAAATGGCATTACGCCAAAATGATTGGATTGAATAAATATTTGACTTGATTGAATTTTGCTACAAACGGCGTGCCATATCCGCCTTTCTGAAAGAACCAGACAGCTTTTCTATTCAGTTGCGATCAATCAGCCATCTTGTGTTTTGCAAATATCTTAGCTTCCAAGCAGATCGCACGTCCGTACCGATTCATTCTAAGCTGGAGAATATTGGGCATATATTGAAATAACAATTGTACTAACCACGGCTTGCGAACAACCTTGGTTTCAAATTGAAAGTGAAACGTCTCTGAAGGGAGGCGAAAAAATCCGGTTTCGGGAAAAAATCCGGTACTAGACTTCCCATTGAGAAATCAGTTCCGTCTTTTGTACAGCCCAGGAATGCGATGTTGCAACACCATATGATCATGTTTCAGCTCTTTTAAGGGAGGTTAAAACTAAAGAAAACGTAGCTCCAACCGGAGGTTCCATTGTAATAACATGGTAATATGAGCGATTTCATTCTTTTTCCTTTCTGACAGAACCAGACAGCTTTTCTATTTAGCGATCGGTCAGTTGCGATCAACCAGCCATCTTGTGTTTTGCAAATTTCTTAGCTTCCAAGAAAAGGAAATCGGGCTATTCATTCTAGGCTGAAGAATATTGGACACAGGTAAATTGAAATAATAACTGTACTCACCACCCCGTGCGAACAATCTTGGTTTCGAAAGTGAAACTATATCGGAACTTCCGGTTGCGACCATCTCTTGTCAAGTGACCACCCCCCCTCTGCGACCAGTTTCCCAACATTGTGAGAAAGCAAATTATCCGTATTACGTCATGCATTTTTATTAGTAACCGAATATTCACAAAACGGGTCTCCAGTTGAAATCATCGTTGTATTATGCCATTAAAGCATTTTTAACTTGGAAAAATTTTTTTTTTTCCAAGTTGTAGTAGTGGGTCCGATTTCACTCCTTTACTCCATCACTTCCCGTTAGACATTTGGAAACCGGGGGGAAGTTCCCATATGAAACTTGATGGCAAGGAATACTCGTCGGAAAATTTGAATTTAACTCCTACGGGAGACTTATGTGGATGTTGCCTGAGCTTCATTTATACCCCTAAAAGATACCAATTAAAACGGAATAGGTTCGATTACTAGCCATTGTTCAAGAGAGGATCCCGTGGGCACTTGTAGACCCGACCACAGGCGTCCCAAGCTCACGTTTAGAGAAAGCGAAGATATTATTATCTATTTATTCATATAAGCGTCACGGCTATGCGAGTTGGAACGTGACCTTTCATCTTACGCGGTGTTATGTTACATGAGAACCCGTTGAGAATGAGCACTTTATAAGACGTTGTATGGGGAATAAAATATCGTTGATTTGCAACGCTAAATACTTTGAAATATCCACGTTTTTAAGTAAAATGACTAAAACAAAACTTACCTCATGTGTGTCCGTTGTGCTTTTTCGTTATTTTCGCTGTTTTGGGCGTTTTATGCCATCGCTGTTCTTCCCTTCTTAAGACGGAGTGGTGCAAACAGCGTGACTGTTGCAACGAAATCTCGACCGCGGATGCTGGTCGCTTCGAAAGCTGCAGTTCTCGAAAATTATTTGGCGGTTAGCACTTGGATTTTAAATGGATCTTCGATTGAATGCCACGAGAAGAAACATCAACCCTTCATTTTATCTTGTGTTCGATTTGAAAGCCGGGCGATTCAATTTCTGAGTGAAAATCTGCTTGGCGCTGGAGGAGTCTATTTTCCAACTTGAGTGGCTCATAGCCACTCACTCTGATTTTAATCAGCGAAGAGATTGAAAAGGGAGATATTAAAAATCAAAGGGCTCTTATGTGCCAACTCATTCATTCTCTTGGCCATGAAATGACTTAAGTGTTTATTGTGTATTATAGTGTTTAACAATGTTGGTGACACATCAATAAGCATCAAGCACCTCCTTACACTGGTTGTCTTAGCTATCAGCAGGATTACAATTGACTAATTGGGTAAATGAATAATTTGCCGGACACGTACAGTGTACCTTTTAAACATGTACCATGTTACACAAAATACAGGTCTGGATGAAATTAAAGGTGAATATTCTATATCACATGCACATCACATTAGTGACGCATCAATAAGCATCAAGCTGCTTCCTGAAATGTTCCTGAATATTCTATATCACATGCATATCACAGTGGTGGCGCATCAATAAGCATCAAGCTTCTTCTTGACATGTTGTCTTAGCTATCAGCAGGCTTACAATTGACTAACTGGGTAAATGAATCATTTACTGTACAATAGATTAGGACAATATAGCATAGTTCATTGTTTACCAAATGTTGTATCGTCTACAAGTGAAAGCCTCATTCACTGTTTTATTCAAAGAAAATGTAAGTGATTAGTGCAACATTTATCAGTAAACATTGAGAAAGCTTGTGTAACTGTTTTAAACATAATTATACCATATTACAAAAAAACACAGGTCTGGATGAAATTAAAGGTGAATATTCTATACCACATGCATCATATTAAGCCTATTTTGTTATTTTGGTTGCTTGCACGGTGGGAAGGTTGAGTGGAAGCAGAGACGCATTCATGTACACTGATGTAACTGACCATTTACTTTATATATTACTAGCTACAACATAGTCTCTTCGGGTTTTTTATTGAGGCTTATGCCACTTGTGGTCCAATAAATACATATCATATTATGATATTCAAGAGCAAAATGTCTTGTCTACAGCATTCTGCAAATTTGGGTTGTGTATCATTTACACAGAAAAATTTTCTTGTCAACGATTTGTGCAAATGGTTAGCAAAAATGCTTGATGGTAAGTTCTGTTCAGATTGGCCACATACCATTAACTCAAAAAACTCTAAATATTTAATAAAAGTTTAACCTGATAATAATTCCAAGATGGTGAGGAAGACGTTTTACAACAAAGATATTAGGAAGTCTGACAGTTGATTAACAGTAAATAAATCACTATTTCAGTTTCAGTCTTGATTTCTGGTGGTGGAAATTTTTCAAAACAGCATTTTAGTGTCTATTAGTCCAGGTTGTAGTGGTATTAAATATGTTTTATATTTCAATGAATTCATACAGTCATAATGACTATGTCAGTATCTAAGGTGAGTTGGTTGAAGCTATGATGGTGAGCTACAAATTGTACATCAGTTATCTGCTTGCTAAATAAAGTTGAAAGTGTGCTAACTTGGTTTTTGAAGGAAAGCGTTAAGGCTGATGGAGACAGTTTGCCAAGACAATCCACCCTGCACTCAAAGTGTTTATCATTTAAAGTTCTTGAGTCGTCATTGTCATTATTCATTTGACTGTGCCATTGTTTATAACAATTATTTATTACTTTTTTCTATTAAATAACTATTATGGGTAGCCGGGAATAATCCAGTAGATGTAACATTAACTGCTACCTCTGCAATTAAATAGATAAAACAGATGAAGATATAAAAAAAATAATAATTTAGAAGATACCAGAAATAGGGCACCTCCCTTTTTAGTTGATCCGGGCCTGGAAGGACAAGAGACTTGAGTGAAAGCAAACACACTGGAGATAACTCTGATCAACTCTCTTTCCAACAATCTAAGATATTGAATTGATTATTTACCTGCATTTGGCTCCCACTTGGGTGGCTAAAATGGTCACCAAATGCTACACAGCTTTTAAGATTGTCAGTTTTGGTCTCATGGTTAGATTCATTAAACTTGACGTCTTGTTTTGCCCGATCGATCTGGGTCTACGCGCGTAACACACGAGCGACGATAATCATCAACGAAGTACAGATTCCATTCCATTTTATGCATTTCAGGATATCATCTGTTACTGATGTTATTCGACTTAGGGCCGTTATTACAAAGCAATAGTAGTCATTTGGCATTTCAATGGAACTAGCAATTTCATAACGTTGTAAATATTACTTAATGGAGCTTTACAGCAATTGTAACGCGCAGCAATCGTAAACCTGGCGAATATTTCTTGACTCTTAGTCTAAAAAAAGACTTTAGTTTAGTTCTCGGTCGTTTCGATTTGACGTGTGGGCTGCATGTTTTGCTTAAAGCAAATTTAAACAATTAAAGAAAAAAATATTACTCACCAGAAATCGCAAAAGCTGGAGGTCAAAATCCACAATGGCTACCTTGAGTTGAGGAGCTTGCACTCATTGAGCCCGTAATGACAGTAATGGAGGCCGACGAATTCGAATATCTCAAAACAGTTTGGGCTCCACAAGTTCTAAATTTTTTTTAATATTTCTAACCAAATTCACTCCATGTATTATCCAAAACAGTATACATCCCAGCTGGCGTAAAAATACGGCTGCCTTCTCGGGCACGTAACACGAGATGGAGGGAAGGGTAGGTACGCAGGCTCTTTTTCGGAGGAAAAAGAAATATTTAAATGTTATATATATATGCTTTGGACTAATTTTATTAACTGAATGTCTACAATAAAGAATAGAAATTCTCTCAGGGTGTTTTGCAATCATCCAGAAAGTGCTTTAATTAGGCTTTTCATGTTGGCTATTCG